>JAINUG010000048.1:4341873-4591873 GCA_029706075.1 Aldrovandia affinis
TGTTCCCGTTTGTCGTCTGTGCAGGAGTAAGCGGAAGGGCTACCTTCACTACGCCATGGGCCAGCTGCGCCAGATGGGCAAGCAGTTCTATGACACAGACATCCACGTGGAAGTGCTTTCAGAACAGCTGGTGGGGGACTACTCCCATGTGACCATGAGGTCAGCGTGGTCACAAGATGACCTTTCTGCAAGCCTTTCATCTGTCCATTCTCTTAGAAAACAGTAAAAAAACTGGTTACAATGCAAAATATTTTACAAAGCAAAGACTGGCATTGAGCCCGGCTTAATGTGCTTTATGAGACAGAAGCACATTCGCCTTAATTTTAGATCCTTTATTTTCAAAGAATCATGGTGGCGAGAAGCAGTGTGCTTCATTTTTATCAACTAAATTAGGCGTTGGCCAGCCAAAGCATACTAAAACAACACAATAATCAACAATAATTGGGTGCAGGGATTCATTAAAAAATGAAATAAAACAGTACTAACATTGATAACAGCCATAATAAACTACAGTATAAACCAAGTCAAATTGTCCCAGGGACAATATGTCGCAGTAGGCACTTGCTCACTGCAGCCAGTGATGCTGTGGGTCCATCTCCCAGTAGTTTTTTGTGTAATTTGTTTGAATTGAGGGAGGGATGTTAAAACATTTTAAGCATATTTTTCTTTTAATTTGGTATATTTTTCAACAATGTAGGAGAAAGCGCATCTCTGTCTAAACCTCACCTGTCTCACAGACGTTTTATTACAGCATTTTTCAATGGCCAGGCTGTGGTCACATAGAGACCATGCTAAGGATTTGTCTCTGCTTTGTATCTCTGATGTATCTCTGATGGAGATACTCAGTCAATGTGTACTCACTGGGATTTCAGTGTTATAATTTATAGTGTATTTTTGGGACTTGATTTTAGGTGTATCCACAGTTTTTCTTTGAACTTTTCTGTAGAATTCTGAAAAGTCTACAGAAAAAATGTAAGGTTTCCATTTGATGCATGTCTCATGTGGTGTGGCTGTGCAAACTATGTGAGTTCTAGGAATTATACCTAGGAAGGCCTTTTCTGGAAGATTACTTTAGTTGTTTTAAAGTTTACAGCCAGGGCCTAGGTCTAGCAGTGTTCCTCTAACAGAGCCAGCCCTAACCATCACTCTTTTCCACAATGTGGCCCTGTCCCAGGCTCAACTTTGACAACTTTGCCTACCGCTACATTCAGAAGGAGGATGACGAGGACCAGGAGATTCTGCCCATCACCAGCGACTTCTTCTTCGAAGTGTTCCCATTCAACATCGTCTTCAGACAGGTATATGCGTGTGTGTGTGTGTGTGTGTGTGTGTGTGTGTGCGTGTGTTTGCACGCACTTGTGTGGATACACATCTCTCTTCCTGAGAACTGTTTTTGTTATGGCAACAAATAAGCAAAGCAATGGAGATTTTTCTCAATAATGAAAGGATTTTCAAGGACTTAAATGTTGATGTATTCATTTTTGAATGAAAGGGGAGTGTGTACTGTATATCCCTACTGTGCTCTGAGTGACAGGATTATGTGTGCGTTTTCCATGTTCCTCTATATGAGAGCATCGGGTATCCATGTGTATGTGTGCAAGTGAGTGAGAGAGAGAGAGTGAGAGAAAGAGAGTGTGTAAGGGGTGTATATTATTTCTTCATTGTAGGACATGGTGGTGCACAATGTTGGCTCCGGGTTGGCCACTGTCTTCCCCGACCTGGATGGAAAGAAGATTAACGATGCCTTCCTGCTGGCACGCCCCCTGGTGGAGTTCACCTGGAACATGGTGAGGCTCCAGGGAGACTGTGCTTTGCAAGGGGTTTAACTTAGAGTGTAGCTAGAACTCTAAGTAACACAAGTGTTTGGTATTCTTCCTTGATCACCAAGGGTAAGACGGTACAAGGCCTAATACAGTCAGCTCCTTACAACCAAATGTTGGATAGTTGCATACTTCATGCAACAAATACAGTTGGTCCTGGTTTCATCCATTGACTGCATACAGGTATTATATGAATACTCTAGTTGCATACACATGTCATGTGCATGTTTTTTCACAACAGTCTCCATGCAGCTATCAAGAGCTGACTGTTTTCAAAACAGACTGTATAATGTCGCATAAAGTACATCTTTGTAAAAAGTCAGAAATCCAGAAACAAATCCAAACATCTAGAGCATCTTCATTTGGGTGCCTCTGCAGACCGGTGAGTCATTACCCACTTAGATAGGTGTTCCTCTGTGTTATTGCTGCAGATCATTTCCCACCCCAACAATCTGTTTGAAATCATGTCCAAGGAGCCAGTGAAGAGGGAGAGGAACCTGCACAACCGCGTCCCAAGTAACATGCCTTTTCATGGTCATGTGACGGTTTCCCCTGTCTCGTGGCTTACTCTGTTATAACTTTTGAGTGGTGATAGGGGGTGGTTTTCTTAACTGGCTGTGCTCTCTGCTCTTGTAGATTCCGACTATGAGAACACCAACCGCACAGCAGACGTTGATGTGGAGCTCATGGCCTTCCGGTCCATCATCGCAGACGACTATAAAGGTGAGAATTTAGAGTGGCTAATCCCAGAGTGCTGTAATCCATCAGGATTTCCAGCAATATTCTTGGGCGTTCAAGCAAGAAAGGCTTGTACTGCAAGCAGTTTTTCATCCTTCCTTTTTTCTTCCTCTTTACCTGAATTTGCAGAGGTTTGGCACACTTATTGGTTGCCGTTCATACAGTATGTTACGGTAAATGTGTAAAATCTGTAAATCTAAAGATTTCCCAGGAACTGTATAAATTCCCCATCATGCAGAGAAATTTGTAGATTTCCTGGCAAACCTGAAGATTTACGTGCTATAATGCAAGCAGGGGTCCACCAGCTCTCTGCCCCTTGGTTAGTTGTGCCTATCCTCTTGTATGCTAGACTGGACAGAAATATTTTCACAGAAACGAATCAAGCACTGTTCCTAAGCAATGCTGCTCATGCTTTATTACATTTGTAAGTAACTTGGCCCTGTGTTTCTTCATTTTGTTCTGTAGCTAGGTTGCTACCCGGGTGTATGAAAGAAACAGGGCTTGTCTACTCAGTCAGGCTATCAGAGGCACGAAGAAATATGATGCAGGGTTTGCATGTGTAATGATACAAAATAATGTTAGAAATGTTGTTTTTTTGACAAATAAATGAAAGTTAATAAAGTGACATCTCTATAAGAAATAGTTTTAAAAAAATTTGTTTCAGATTTTTATCCCATTTTGGTAGCCAATTAGACCCGCTATTTCTATGTCAATCCCCCCCCAGTAATGTGATTTCGCTGCCATAGTCCTGTGACCGGTAGTGACGAAGGCGACCTGACGCCTCTTTCGAGACGGCACTCATCAAGTGTCGAACGTAACAGCCAATCGCCGCCCCTGGTGGCGCTCCCGGCCAAAACCGACTCTGGCGAGATGGGGAATTGAACGTTGTAACCACTGGGCCACACGGGATGCCTAAGAAATAGTATTTTAATCTTCTGGTGTTATGAATTAAGAGCCAGAAGAAAATGGCATGATTAAGGTTTTTTAGAATATGTTCTATTGGCTAAAATAGCATCAGAGGTGCACATTAGGGTGTTTTTAAAAAATGAACTACGGAATTACAATTTGCAGAACCCACTGTTTTGTGACATTGAAAAAGTAACTCAGGCAAATTTTGAATTTATTTAGAGGTTGCTCAAGCATGTTGTAACTTTTACCTTGTACATATAGAAGATTCCTTCCTCATTCCTGGATGTGGATCCTGCTGACTGGGAGCAGGATGAATCATTCTGCAAGGCATAACAGCAGGTTTCATTACTCAATGTTATCAATAATAATGCAGAACGAGGGGTGTAGCTTATTCAGTCCTTCACTACAAAAGCCAGGACAAAGGACGAGGAGCAGGTCCAGTACCTCCCTCAGGTAGTTGAGGCGCACAGAAAGGCATTCTCAAAGACCTCAAAAGCTGCTCTACAGAAGTAATCCTTGTTTTTGTGCACTGTACTGATTTTGCACACATCAGTAAATGATGAAAAGGTTTTGGGCAAACAGTGTTGTATTTTTTCGTTATGGCATATAGTGTTGACATAGTGTAAAACTTTGGTGGTTTTGAGCAACCCCTAAAATGCAATGCATTTTTTAAGTGTTATTTTTTTCAATTACCACATAAAATAATGAGTTCTGCGTTGCCATCTTGTTTGATACAATTTTTCCCATATGTTATAAAATCACCCTAGTGCACATCCTTTTCAGTGTTGCCAGGTGTGGAAAAATATTCCCCCAAAATATTACTCAAAATCCCCCATCTTCAATTGACTCCCATACATTTTTGCTTTGAAACTACCCCCACCCATTTTTCAAAGCAAAACAATTTAGGGAAATATCTAATTTATATAATTGTTTTTTTTGCCTGTGTGTCCTGCAATTGACAACTATGAACAGATGCTGTTATTTGTATGAGTAGATATGAACAGATGTTATTGGTTGGAGTAGATATTGAGCAAACTGGGGGAATTAATCATTTGGGGCATGGAGCATTTTTGATGAGGGAATTGGCAGGGAAATTAAGAAGGAGAAGAAAATGATTAAGAAGCAAAGGAAGAAACACAAAATAATCCAAGTTTGGGGCTTTATTGTGTAGCTGTGGGAAGTTTTATCTGAATTGTTTGTTTACATGAGGTCAGAGGGCAGAGTTAAAGCTTGTAATTGCTGAGAGTCTGAGGCAATTGTAGTTATTTCTGAAATATGCCATTTGTAGACCCTGAAATATATCAAACTCCCGGTACTGTATAGGTATGGGGCATACCTGGAGTTGACTGGAGTTAAATGGAGATAATGCTGAGCTGAATTGTATGGTTAAGTGCCTCACTGTGGCCCTTGAGGGCCAGGATTGATTACCTTTGTCCTAGAGCTTGAATACCTCCCCCACACTCAGGATGTAGATCCAGTATCACAGACACAGATCTGTATGGCTGAGTTTCTGTGGAGACAATGAACAAACAACAGTGTCTGGGTATAACATGCTCAGAAAATACCTTTTCATATTTATGTACATGTACACTCTAACCTCTGTGTGAGTATTAGTCATTCACAACTCTGCAGCTATTCAGTTGACAGGTGCTGTAGTTGAAAGAATGAACAGAATATATTTTGTGAACAGAATAATACAATATCAAAGAGCCATAACAATGTTTCAGTAACAATTACTTTTGTGAGTGTCTGAATGTTATAAGGGTAAGGCGGGGATGCTGTAAGTCTGATTGTTGTAGAGCAGGGGTGCCCAAGTTCGGTCCTGGAGATCTACTGGGTGTGCAGGATTTTGTTCCAGCCCTTCACTAACACACCTGATTTGAACATTCATTGCCTTGACGAGCAGTTGATTAGTGGAATCAGGTGTGTTAGTGAAGTGATTAATGGAATCAGGTGTGTTAGTGAAGGGCTGGAACAAAAGCCTGCACACCCAGTAGATCTCCAGGACCGAACTTGGGCACCCCTGTTGTAGAGGTAGGACAGGGATTCTGTAAGGTAAATCTGAATGTCACTGGGGTAAGGCAGTGGAGCTGCAATTGGATCATACAGTGTTTGAACTCTGCAGATGGAAACAGTTCCAGTGCTATGGAGAGCTGGGGAGATGGTAGCAGGTGTCTAAAGCTGAAAGGACAGATGAGATACATGGCTGAGTGGGAGTCAATCATCTTCCTGGGCACACCTGTGTAAGACACACAGACTCATACACGCATGTACATGCACACACAAGCACATGGCCGAGATCTCTTCCTTTCTTTCTCAATTCCATGGCGTGCACCTAACACACACAGAAATACACATTCAAGCTTGCATGCACACACACACACACACACATACACACACACACACATACACACAGAGACCTTCTCTATTCTCTCAATCTCAATAACCACATCCCTTCACTACATATACACACACTAACAGTCCTTTCTAACACTAACACTTTCTCTTCCTCTGTTATCGCAACTGTCTGTTCCTGTCTCGTTTCCCTCTATATTTAATTCACTGCCGCCCACCCCAAAAATGTTTTGTGTCAGACCCAGCTGTTGTCATTGCCATCCTGTTTTCCTTGGCTATATGTCTCTGTATAGGGGAGGATGCCAAGAAGGCCTGACTGCTTTGTGGTCTGTACAGAGCTTTCATGTTCACAAACACAGAAATGTATTTAAGAGCACAAAAACATTGCTTAAATACAGCATGTGCACATGAAAAACTTGTGCATTTGAGCTGTTGGTTATGTAAATGGTTTCAAAATGTACTTGTGTGTTATTATTGACACAGATTTTGCTGTCCCCCAACCAGTATATTATCATTCATTTAGATTAAACTATTATGGTATAAATACAAATTCCATCGACACACAGTGGTGTACATACAAAAACAAGGAACAACCAGATTAAAAAACATTATGTTGGTTCAGTTGCTGCATTGAGGCTGTGGATGATTTGACCATGTCTTTGCTGTTCTGTAGGATGGAGAGTCTGAGTGCCATGTTTAAGACTGGGCTGTATATCAATGACCTGAGCATGCATGACTCCAGCCGGGACCTGATACTGGCTGGGACACAGCAGTCAGAGGAGCTGAAGAGAGCCCTGATTCAGGTGTAGATCACACTTTCACCATGTGACATATACACACCTCACTTCCTGTATGTGACAGATACAGATGTGAGGGACATATATACAGTACTGAAAGGGACACAGTTGGCTTTGTGCTGCCAGGAGTAAGTTGCGTTGTTGTCAGATATAGGTATGCAGGCTACTAGTTAAAGGTAAAATTAGAAATTTCAAACTGCGGATAAAAAAGAGGAAAAATACAGCACTAACTTTGGGAAGATCTTGCAGTGTTTGAGACGGTACATTGGTCAAATGTATAGTAGCCTTTACCCATAATTGATTGGAATTCAAGTGGCCTGCCCACTGGTGCATTGTGGGTAGCTCAGCCTCATGACACCTCTGGCTTTGCCTTTTTGTTTGCTGCAGGAGCAGAAGAAGTCTAGTAAGCTAGAGGAGAGTATGAAGATGCTGGACTATGAGATGAAGAAGACTGATGACCTGCTCTATAGAATGATCCCCAAACCTGTAGCCAAAAGGCTGCGTAAGGGAGAGCCGGCCGTCAACACCTGTGAGGTGAGAGCACACTGGCTGCTTTGGTCCTCGGTGGCCACCGTAGTCATCTCAGGATTGAAAGGGCTCTGAATCACTTTGCTTTCTTGCTGAATAATTACCAATGAATGCACCTTGTATTATTTCATTTGACTTAACTTCCATATGCTAGAAAGTAGGCAGCACAGGATAATTTTATACAAAGTCCTGCGGTTCTATAAACATAAATATTTATTTTAACTGGATACATTTTTCACAGTTTTTACATCAAAGCTCCTAGACCTAGATAGCAGGTATCTTCTACTATAGACAGAGATAGAGAATCTCCCATGTCTTAAAATGTCTGTTTTTTTAACCCAAGTTGAGGGGAAGATGGGAGACCAGTGGTGAAGAGACCGAGACAGGCTTTCCAGAAGCAAGAGAGGATTCGGGTTAGAGAGATATGTTTCACACCAAATTAGCTAGCTAGTTAACTAGCTTAACTACTGTGTCAAGCAAACTAGCCTGGCTTAACACCACTAATGTCACAGCAATGATCTGTCAAAGATACCATAAACTAACTAGCTCTCAACTTCTGACAGAGGACAGCTGGTTACCTATTTGGCCAGCCAGCTATCTGACCTGGTGGTTTTTCTACACATACAGCTATGCTTTTTTCCTGCCTGCATATGGGCACTTGTGAACTAAAACAAATGCAGATGCTGAGCCCTACTCCTCCCCCTTCCCCTTCAAACCTGTTGCTGAGTCTGTGGTTGCTGCAGAAACATGCACTTTCAGAGTTGACACAGATAGCTAGCTTTCCATGCCTAGGTAATAATTATTTAAAAACTGTAGCACAAATAACATGCGAATAGCGTTCACTCACCCATCCAGCAGTTTTAGCTAAAGTTGCTCCAAAATGTTGAATCCAGTGTTGAATAAGTTTTAGTTGATTCAAGTCATTAGGTAATTAGCCACAGAAACACAAATGCCATGACAAGGTATGGACTAGCTTGTCTTAAATCAATAAATTCCTGTAAAGTTCTTGCTTATTTTTATTTCAAGCTTGTTTGTTTGATAGTTAGCTAACTAATTATTCTCACCCCGTGAAGTAGCTAGCTAGCTAACAGCTTAGCTTGCTTGCTACACTCACTCACTGACTGACTGACTGAGTTTGCTCATTGGAACTTCACATTAATTATCTAGTTATGACAGCTAGTTTGCATACCATACCTAGTGCATAGCTAGTGCATTGCATAGCTAGTGTGTGTGTCTGTATTCATGAGGCAATTGGGATCTGAATCCGATTGATTAATTACAGTAATAAAAAAATTGTGAAATGTCTTTGTAGATGCTTATTGCTTGTTGGGGCCTTATACTTGGACCCCTTAATTACTGCTTGCAGCTATATTTGATAATATTAATGCGCATCGTAAAGAAAGAATAGGAGCTGTGTCCTGTTACATCCAAAACGATGATAGCCACGTTGACCACAAGGCGGCTCCTCTTTCTGTCCCCTGAGCAGGTGTTCCCAGATGTGACGATTCTCTTCAGCGATGTGGTTGGCTTCACACGAATCTGCAGTCACATCACTCCCCTGCAGGTGGTCTCCATGCTCAACACCATGTATACGCTCTTCGACACGCTCAGTGAGAAACATCGCGTCTTCAAGGTCTGCTGGGGGTGTGGGTAGGGCATATGGGTGTGTGTACAGTAGGCTCGTTTTTATTCACACCCTTGATAAAGATGAAGATATAAGAGGTATATTTTATGTTTAAAAAATCTGAAATTTATATTCTTTAATAATAATACATTGGCACGAACACAATCGAACGGTTCACAAATTATAATTTTCCCAGAAAAATCTAGAATAACAAATATTCACACCCCTGTTATCAGTACTTTGTGGTTCCTTTCTTGGCCATTATAACAACAAGTAGTCACCTTCTGTAGTGTTGTACGAGGTTATGGAACTTCTTGGGGGGGATCCTCAATCATTCCTCCATGCAGAATTGTTCTAGTTCCTTCAGATTGTTGGGTTGACATTTGTGGACTGCTTTTTTTATTTCAAACCATGAATGTTCTGTCAACCATTTCTTAGTTTCTTTGGACATATGTTTGCGATCATTGTCTTGTTGGAAGGTCCATCTGCAGCTAAGGTGTAGCTTCCTGGCAGAGGGAACAAGGTTTTTGGACAAAATGTCTTGGTACATGCTGGAGTTCAAGGTTACATTTATTTTAATAATGGCCTTTAATAATGGGGGCCAGGGCCTGTGAATGCAAAACAACCCCAAAGCATTAAAGATCCACCACCATGTTTCACTGTAGGCATGAGGTTCTTTTCAACATTACTTGCATTCTTTTGACAAACATACTGCTGATGTGCATGTCCAAAAAGCTTGATATTTGTTTAATCTGACCACAAGACACGGTTCTAATTGTAGTTCAGATGCAGTTTGACGAATTCAAGACACCTTTTTCTGTGAATTGTCTTCAAAATAAGCTTCCTTCTTGCAACTCTTGCTTTTGAGACCTTGTAACCCCAAAAAGGATTTTGAACTGTGCCCCTTGGACTTCTTTTTGCCTCTTGAACCATCCATCTCACTACATGTGGGGGCAAGATAGACTTCCATCCTCTACCTGGCAGGTTAGCCACTGTTCCAGTGGCCTTAAACTTCCTAATAATTGACACAATAGTGGAAAGTGGTATCTTTTAACTTTTTTGTTTTTTGTAGCCATCTTCTGATCTGTAGAGGTCAATAACCTTTTGTCTGGTGCTTTCAGGGAGTTCTTTGCCTTTCACCATGATGATGATGGCTGATCACAGTATTTCAGACGTGTGTTCCCTCCTTTTTATACCGAAGGGAAACAGGAAACCATTGTAGGCCACTGTATAGTTCCATAACCTTCCAATGAACTTCAAGATTTGTTTTTGTCTGATTAAATTTAAAAGAATCGTTAGGGGTATGAATAATTGTGATCCAGATGTTTTCTGGAAAACAAATATGAATAAAACAAAATATGTTTTTCTGAACAATTTTTGTATTATATTATATTATATGTATAGTTCATTTTTTGTTCATCTTTATCAAGGGTGTGAATAAAAACTACTGTTGTGTGCATCTTTATCAAGTGTGTGTGTGTGTGTGTGTGTGTGTGTGTGTGTGTGTGTGTTGTGTGTGTGTGTGTGTGTGTCCACATGGCTTTGTGTGTTTGTGTTTGTGTGTGTGATGGTTCTGTTCATTCTAATCATTCTAATGTTCATGCACTTTGGCATTCTTAATTAGGTTATGGTATTGACTGTAATGTGAATTAGGCTTGTGCATGAATGTGTCTTTGGGATTGGGTGTAGGGTACATTCTGAGCTCACTAGTCCACTGTTTATTCCCTTTCAGGTGGAAACCATTGGCGACGCCTACATGGTGGTGGCCGGAGCACCAGAGAAGACAAAATACCATGCCCACAATATCTGCGATATGGCCCTGGACATGGTCCGCTCCATTGACCACCTGAAGGACCCGTCCAATGGAAACAATATCCAGATCCGTGTGGGTGAGTGTACAGAGAGCCAGGACCTGGTTTCCAAGTGATTGTTTCTCCATTAAACACTTTGCAAAAAGATTCAGCAAGGTGCAGTGACTTGCCTTTTAGATTGTAGGATACCCCCACCCCACCCCCAACCATTTTGTCTCTGTATATTTTAGGGATCCACTCTGGAATGGTTGTTGCCGGAGTAGTGGGACACAAGATGCCACGCTATGGCCTCCACGGCGACACGGTGCATACAGCATCCGCTATGGAGAGCAATGGAAAGGTATGAAGCGGGTATAGAGTGACGATGCCTCACAAAGTGGGCTGACTAGACCTGCAGAAGGTCAATTTCTGCTTCCTCATCAAATTTTATGACTATATTTTGTAGCCAAACATGGTCAT
Source organism: Aldrovandia affinis (assembly GCA_029706075.1). Taxonomy (NCBI): domain Eukaryota; kingdom Metazoa; phylum Chordata; class Actinopteri; order Notacanthiformes; family Halosauridae; genus Aldrovandia; species Aldrovandia affinis. The sequence goes on from JAINUG010000048.1 coordinate 4,352,915, forward strand.
AATTTGATAGAACTGAATTTCATTTGATTGATTACATTTACATTTACATTTTAGGCATTTAGCAGACACTCTTATCCAGATGGATATTTTACTGAAGCAATTCAGGTTAAGTACCTTTAGCTCAAGGGTACAACGGCAGATGTGTCCCACCTGGGAATTGAACCAGCAATCTCTGAGTTACAAGTCCAGTTCCCTAACCATTACACTACATGCCGCAATATAATATTAATATATTGATTTGATTTATGTAACGTTACACATTAATTAACAGTGCAGTTTTAGCTGCAACTGACACTGATTTAGTATTTGTAGACCCTCTGGTAATGTGAATTGACAGAAAACCAGAATGGGATCATTGAAACTATAGACATGGGGTGGACAGTCAAACAGAGATGATTACAGAAAAATGGATATGCTTGAATAGTAACACCATTTGTCATTCTGCTGCAGGAGATGCACATACAGCTGAGCAGTGCCACATATGAGCACCTGAAGGACAGTCACTTCATCTTTGAGCGGAGGGGAACCATCATCATCAAGGTCAGCAGAGTCACTGCCATGTCTTTGCCATAACAACCGTTCTCTCACATAACCACTCAAAATGATTACCGAACCTGTACAATTGTGACCGCATCAGCACATCAGCGAGTTTCATTATATTTATTTTGGCAAAGTCCTTTGGTCATTTCCATTCAAAGCAAACAATTTTCACCACCTCTTATGACTCCCCATTATCCGTATGACTTAATTGGATTAAAAAGTGAAAAACTGCCATTTGAATATATTATGTGTCAATTTAATTGAGCTGTAACGTAACTTAATATGCTGTAAATATATAAGAAAATCATTTTCATACGGCTTGTCTTATGAACTACTCTGATTCTGACTGTGTGACTATTAATTGGCTCATCATGAGTGTGAGCATGTGTTTGCATGTATGTGTTCTCCCGGGGGTGAGGTGAATCAATTGATCTGGTCTGTAAATTAAATAATATAATTAGGCCCATAAAAGATTCTGGCAGACGAGAGCTCTTACAGTTGGAGATAATAGCCTTCAAAGGCATGTGATGATTAAGCCAACCTTTCATCAAAGCTTCCCTAACCCATGTCTGTTACTTTATTCCCTAATAATTACAAGCCTCTGTACTTGACCTAGTTTTTTGGTATACATTTGTGCATATGAGAATCCAGAGACAATGAATAGTTGTATACAGTATAAAACAATCTTGCTCTTCTGTTATTGTCACATCCAGGGGAATGTGGAGATTGAGACCTACTGGCTGAAGGGAAAGAGGGACAAAGATGGAAACGCCCAGGCTGCCTGCCCCCTGTTTGAGACGCAAACCAACAGCAAAGCCGCAAACTCCCCACCGGATCCCTCCATCAAGGACATATTGGTATGGCCCACTTTCTTCGCCAAGCTACGTTTTGTTTTGATTTGCCCTCCCTTTTGATCCATATTTTTTCCATTCTTGTTAAAGCGCCAATCGATGCAGACATCCATAAATGTCTAAAATCTTCCCCTTCACCAATGTATTGCTCAATAGTATTTTATGTTGGAAGATAACATTTCCGATGACTGTGCGGTGGGTGTCTTCTCTCTGGTTGCTGTAGGTCTTTCCATCAGTGGCAGGGGAGGATAAGGATGATGGGAAGTCTATTCACTCCCACCGTATCAAGATGGAGACCTCTGGTCATTTTCTGGAGGAGTGCAGGGTGGAGGATACATCTGTGAGTAAGGTGAGAGAGGGAGGGGATGGGGGTGTTGGGGATGGGGGTGATTTGTTTTGAGAGTCCCCCCAAAGCAATTCAAAATACTGCTTACACATAGAATGGTTGAGAACATCCATGGTGTATTATATATCATGGACAAAATTATTAGTAATATCGTTGTGATTTACCCCTTACGAAAAGTAATAAATACAACATACCAAATATAAGCCATGCATTTCTGATATTTCAAACTTTTCAGAATATATTGGATTCTTTATAAATCCTTTCATCTTTTACTATATATATATATATATATATACACTGTATATGTCTTTATATTTCAGCAACATTTATACATTGTATGATATACAGGTAAATGCTATAATAAAGGAAACACCAACATAAAGTATATTAATAGGACGTTGGGCCACTACCAGAATAGAACAGCCGCCAGAGCAGCTTCAATGCACCTTGGCACAGTTTTGACAAGTGTCTGGAACTCTATTGGAGGGATGCAACACTTCCATATGAAGTTTGAACATTGGATGTTTTGTTGATGATGGTGGAAAACACTGTTTCTGGCACCGTTACCATAAGTGTTCAATTGGATTGAGATCTGGTGACTGCCATGGCATATGGCTTCCATCATATGGCTTACATCATTTTCGTGCTCATCAAACCATTCAGTGACCACTCGTGTGGATGGGGCATTGTAATCCTGAAAGAGACCAGACCAATCAGGATATAAATGCTTCACCATGGGATGAAGGTGATCCCTCAGAATGGCTTTGTATTTATTGGTGTTTACCTTGCCCTCTAAGGGGTTGAATGGACCTAAACCAGGAAAAATAAACCCCAGGTAGAGGATGCCAGGAAAATAAACCCCACAAGATAACAGAGACGCCAGAACCCTTCACCGTGGGAAACAAGTACTAGGGCCTGTAGGTTTATTTTGGCATGCACCACACATACACTTGTCCGCTCATTGAGAACAGGGTGAAGGATGACTCATGTGACCTTATGACTTGTTTCCACTGCTCAGTATACCATTGCCTGTGTTCTCTGCACCACTTTACTCGCAAACATTTGTAGGTGTAATAAGGGGTTTATGCACTGCAACCTGACCATAGCATCCCTCTCTGTGAAGTTCTCAACGGATTGTTCTTGATGAAGCTTCCTGCTCACACCCTAGATTGTTATTTGCAGTCAACTGATTCAGTGTTGCTCGTCTGTTTTGCCTTGCATATCGAACCAATGCAAGGACATTATGGTCATGGAGTATGCGCTATTGACCAGTTGCACGTAGTTGATGTCTTTCCCCCCTCAGACTTTCATGCCACCGTCACCTTAGCCACTGTTCCATGTGAAACATCAGCAAGTTTAACAGTCTTTGTCACTGAAGCTCCTGCCAAACTTGCTCCAACAGTCACCCCTCTTTCAAAGTCACTGAGATATCTTCTTCTAGCCAAATAATGGGCAACTGGGCCTGCACAGCATTTTTATACAAGACCCTAAACTTGATGAGATGTTAATTGCTTATTTAACTCAGGAACCACACCTGTGAGGAAACTTTCAATATACTTTGTACCTCTCATTTACTGTGTTTATTTTTTGGGTTTCCTTTATTTTGTCAGTTACCTATATTTTAATACAATACATAAAAAAATATGTACATGAAAATTGCAATTTATATTTTTGTAATTTATGCTGTATATTTTGACTTTTTAGAAACATATTTCAAATCTTATTCAATCTTATATAATACTATGTTTGCCCCTCAACTGTCAGAAATATAATATTGGCTTCTTGATGTGGTATAACTGATTTATATTATACCGTATTATAGTATAATCCCGCATATCCAACACCGGTACATCTGACATACCAGATTATCCAATGTCCTTGGATGTCAATGCATTCACCCTACTGTAGAATAACAGCTCAAATGGGACTCCCTGTGCAATGACGATGAAGCATGTCATCGTAAAAAATCTTAAAAATTAAGAAATGACTTTGAAATTAAACAACTGTACTTTGAACCTCTGTACTACTGAACCCTTTACCTATACCTATTTTAACATAGGCTAAGTAATAATAAATGTTTTGATTTAAAAAATCTAAAAACTCCCCATTGTTTAAATAATGAAGGAAAACGTCACAGTCTCTATTAATGTGATCATCTGCAGATTAAACAAAAAATGGTATGTGATGAGAGGTGCAGGACACTGAACACTGAAAATGCTGTTGGTGAAATTAAAACAGGTTGTGCACTGAAAAAAATCTGAAATAATTTCCCTTCTTAAGAAGGGAATGACCAGCGATAATTCGGGATTTAGAGGAAAGGCCACCGTGACTGACATAAAGGATTTGGCAGAGCAGATTTGGCAAAATTGAAGGGTAGGCTAAACTGCGCACTGCTGAAATACTGTATTGTTTTCATTAGCCAAATTGAGTTAAATTGAGAAATAGGGAAAGCGAAGTTAGGTTATGTTAAGCTAATTGTACTGTTATGTTAAGGAATTGTATTGTTGTCATTTATGGTTGATAACTCTAAACCAGCTTTTCAAAACATTATGAAAATGGTTACATATTTAACAACGCATTTGGCTGCCGTGCTTATTTTTCATTGTATTCAATTATCAACTTTCTACTTATCCAACATACCTCTGGTCTCAAAAGGGTCGGATATGCAGGAATATACTGTATATTATATTGCAGCAGTGCATCCCAAAACAAACAAAAAAAGTCATGAGAGCCATATTAATAGAAGAACTGCAGTTAGAAGTCATCCCTGGCTGGGTCCCTGTCATCCCTCTCAGTCCCACCACAAAGACGCTCTCCAGGACAACGGCCTCAAGGGCGGACACATCGAGCTGGACTCAGCCAAGTTCAATGGACGTGACTCCATCATAGAGTCCGCTGAGGGTTCCTGGGACTCCCACAGCTCGGAGAAGAGCACCATGTGCTGCTTGTCCTGAGAGAGGCGGGGATCCAGTGAGATCACCCCTCCCTTCCTCTGGCACTGGGAACAACCCATTTGACTATTACTACTAGGGATGTTAATGATTAATCGATGATCGATTATTTGCCATTAAGAAGACCACGTAGACATGCTTATATTCATAAATAAAGATCAGTAGATATATGGATTTGCCGGTTATGAGGGAGGGGCCTTTTCATTTCAAGACGGAATATATTTTTTGTTAACATTGTTCAACTGCAAGATGGTGAGTGCAAAACTTACATTATTTCATTCTCCAATGTTATGTTCTTAAATAAGGGTCATCTTTTTAATCTGTTGTGTTGTAGCAGGTTCATATTAGTTCATTGATTCGCGTGGGAAGAGACAGAACGCAATTGCCCGAACCATATTATCCTACCAAAACGGCCTTCATAATATTTTTGTTATGCTATAAAATATGCATATTTCTCAAATTTTCAATAAAGCTTTTATTGAGGAAAAAAAAGTATTTTGTATTTTTATTTGGCATAAGCTACAGTATATTTAGCTAAATATTAATCTATTATTGTTCATTAAGGGCTGGTGGCAATCGATCAACGAAATTCCTTAAAATGTGCATCCCTAATTACTACTTCAAAGAGCATAAGGCACTTAGGACTATTCTGTATATAAATGACCAGTATCTGGTACAGGTGTGGCCAGACCTGGTACTGGATTACCTGGATAAAGTGTTTACTCGGACTGCACACATACCAAATCGGTGGCCCACTAAATGTCACGTTGACCCAGAGTCTCCCTGCAATTCATGTTTTTTGCAACTAAAGATTGAACCGAATGTGTGACCCACTTAACTTATATTTTAAATGTACAGTATATTCCTTTTTGGATTTGCTGCCAGGAAAGCAGTACTTAAGAACATAAAACATAAGAATACATCATGACCAGAACAGGCCATTCAGCCCATCTAGGCTCATCATTTACCGACAGTCTAGAGAGTATGCAGCACTGCATCAAGTCAGGACTGAACCTTTAGCCTAATCTTTAATGGAAAATGCTGAACGTTGATCTTATGAATGTTGTCTTCATTTTCTCCCTGTCAGAAACAGGTCAACCAATCCAGCTCCACAGTGCAGGATGACTGGCGTCTCCATATTTTCTCAGAATATTTGTAAAGCCTAGTAGAGTGTTATAAAGTATAATAAAGTGTTGTTAATCATAATCCCCATCAGCTGAATATTGAGTTTTGAATTGTTCCCCATGCTTGAAGTTAAGGCCCTATGCCGTTCCCCTGACAACGCAGACTATAATTAGAATGCGATAGAAAATATTAATGATGTACAGGAACAGGTAGCCTAATTTTAGCTCTCTTACATTTTGCCTTTACAGACACAGAGTGTTTGATGATTCATAGGCAGAATTAAGCATCAACACAAGCTTTGGTAATGAATCAATAGTGAGAATAGTGAGACATCCATGTTACCAGCTGGCCCTCTATTCACTAGTGTGGTTGATCCTCTTCTTCGGTGTGCTAATCTGGGCTGTTATTTTCTAGGTTACTCATTTCATGTAAGCTTGTGTGCAAAGTGCACTGCTTTGCTTGCTGTTCTCTAAACTGCACAAACTGCCTGCCAACACTCTGTAAAAATAAAGCAGTGGTGGTCTGTGGTCCTGCACAAAACAAATTACAGATCATTTTTTTGTTCACATGCCTGGAAGGTGGGCAGTGTACACAGGCCACCGCAAATAGATTTTACACTTTATGAGCGATGTCTCTCATGTGCACCTCGGCATGTTGATAGTTTGTTGATAGAAGGCATATAGCACCTTTCTTATAGTGAGTTTAGAAGGGACCTCACCTCTCTAAACAGTACACCTGGAACAAGAGGTGGCCATTGTTTCACAACAAACAGAAAAAAACTTCAAGACTTAGTTCATGCATTTCCCTTTATTGCTAAAGCAAAAAAAAAAATAAAAATATTACGTTTAAAACCACAACAAACACAAACGCACGGATAAGGTTTACATGTTTATATGCTCTCAGCAACAAGATATTTTGATCCTCCTTTCATAATGAACAATTTTCACAACAAAGTGACACTGTAAACATCTTGGAACGAGTGGGCAGAAGAGTACATTTACATTACATTTTAGATTTTAAGCATTTAGTAGATGCTCTTATCCAGAGTGACTTACACGATGTCCATTAATACATGGTAGGAACAATCATAGTTTGCACAAGGTCAGTGCAGTAATACAGTAATAGACACCGTTGCAGGCAGCCGCATACCATGCCTATAACACTGGGAAGGAAACGTTTTTTGTTTTTTTTATTAAATGAGAAGGCAGGGATACATATACAAGAAGTGTTGAGCAAGTCAGCAGTGGTGATGACAATAGGCTAGATGTACAGTATTCAGTGGTAGTGGAGTCTGAAAAGGTGGGTTTTGAGGTGGGAAGATCGCAAGTGATTCCATGGTCCTGACTGATTGCGGAAGGTCGTTCCACCACCGAGCGGTCAGGACAGAGAAGAGGTGAGACCGCGAGGAGCGGCTGCCAGGTGTCCGGAGGGATGGGACAGTCAGTTTGCCAGAGGAGGCTGAGCGGAGGGGTCTGGCTGGGGTGTAGGGTGTGATGAGTGTCTGGAGGTAAGGGGGAGCAGTTCCTCTAGCCGCCTGAAACGCAAGCACCAGTGATTTGAATCTGATGTGTGCTGCGATGGGGAGCCAGTGCAGAGAAGGCAGCACAGTACAGCAGTAGATGCTGGACCTATGGCGTGTGAATGTTAAACGTTGCTCTTCAACAGCTGATGTAGGAATGTAAAACATATGTAGCCATATGAAAGTGTCGGGTGGCACCTTTCCCTTTCAAAAGATGTTGAATGACCCAATACGCTTGACTCTGCACTCCATCCCTGATCGAACCACTCTCAGCTCAAACACTTCACCCAGACTGTTTTCCATAGTCTGTAGAACCACTTGAAACACCCTTCACCGTGAATGACAACATGGGGTGCAGGGGGTGGTGGAGAGCATGTTAATTTCCCCCTTCCACACCCCACGCTAGTGAGTCTACAGTTTATAACACTGCAGTGAAAGACATTGCTTCTATCTCACATTCAGATTGCTTGATTTTGGCAAAGGATGTGCGCTTTTTTCTTTCCAACAAAGGGATAGAACACAGTTTTCTGAATGATCAAAGGAGACTTATTTCACCATCTCTTAATTTACAGACATGCAACTGCCAAACCATGTGCTGACAGTATGATGGATTGTATAACTATGAGAAAGGTGTCTGATCAGAACAATAAACATTATTGATGCAAGAGCAATATGACTGTAGGCTGTAGGCTGTGAGACAGGACAAGCACCTCTAGACAGTAATTTAGCAAACTTAATTGTAAGTAGCCACCCACATAGCTTACGTGTGACATTTAATTGTTACTAATATAATAGTAACGCTAATCATTTTTTTAAACGGGGCTCAAACCTTGATTTAATCAACATTGTCCTTAATATTGACTCAGATAAATGCAAGTGCTACTTTTTTACAATGCATATTTTATGCATGAATTGTTCTGATCACTGAACTTGGCAAACTGTTTGTGAAATAAATGGAATTGTGACTCAAGGTTAAGGGCAAATGTTGATTTAATCCAGGCTTTAGTCTTCTTGATGCCAATCAGAGCAAACAAACTATGGTCTTGAACACACTGGAAGATGAGAGGGCTTGACTAGATCTCCCATATTTGGGAAGTGGATATTAGCACTCGAGCTAATTTGATCCAGGCCTCAGCAGTTCTGATTGGAGCTCCACCTCTGATGCTCCGGGGTGTGTTTTCTGTTTTTTGGGGAATGGTGGGTGCTGTCCGGCTCAGATTGAGTTGCCCACTGAGGGACAGGATGAGCTACGGCGGAAGGTGGCGTCCTCGCGGTCCAGGCTGCAGCTGGGGGCAGGGTGTCCATCTTTGGGGAGGGGCTCCAGAGTGCATCGGAAGCAGAAGGCGTAGAAGAAGGCCACCAGCAGGAGGAAGCACACTACGCAGAATATGATGACGATGAGGATGGTGTGCACGCGCATGTGTGCATCGTCTGACGGGAACCCGGGGAAGAATGTGGGCCTTGGGGTTGGGGAGGACATGGCTGGAGGGAAGGATGACGCTGGACCCCCTGAGTTGAGGAACAAGCCGTCCGTCATGACTGTTGCCCCCTCTCTCTCAGCGTTGACCCAGAGTCACAGAACCCAGTTCTCTGTGACCTACCTTGAGAAATAAACAACCAACAAAGACCTTATTGTATACCAAAGTGTACTTTATTTGAGTTTGCTAGAGAGAGTACATTGTTATAATACTGTATATCCATTTAGCCAAGAAAGTATACAAATTATTCAACAAATAATTTTGTCAGCATCCATCGTACAGCTTTTTCCAACCAAATTAAGCAGAAATTTTGCATGGCTGGGAATGGCTATTTATTGGATGGGAGACCTGGGAAAACCTGGTAGCTACAGGAAGTAGTGTGGATGGGCCAATAGCGAATGTCCTCCCCAGTTCAGTGTCCTCAGCATGAAAATCCATTGTAACTCCCTAACGGTAGTTAGCAGCGTCTTTGTTTTAATCACTGAACACATCTGGAAATTGAACTGACTCCGAGACAAGGGAACTTTTGTCTATCCGCGCAGACCACAAAATTAACTGACAGCTCTGTGGCACTGTCAAAGATGCTGTGGTCTACGACAAAATAACAGACATCCTACGCGGATGAGGTATAATGAGGCAGAAGGCCCAGATCATTAGACAAACTGAAAGGTCTGCACAAAGAATTTCTTAAAATAAATACACCCTGCATTGACTAATCTATCCAGAACAATCATTTAATGTGGGAACAGACTCTACACAGTTTTTTCCATATAGGAGACCTATATGGGAATGATGAAAATCTTAAAATACTATATACTACCTATATACTATATATACTATATTCCATGTGGCAAAGGGGCTTTACTCAGCTCCTCAATCTATACCTCCCCCTGCATATTTTGCCTCCTTTGTTTCCAGGTTCTCAATGCACATGTGAAATGAGTTCTCACTTGAACTTCCTGGGTGGATAAACGTTAAATACATTAAAGATATAACATGAGAAGAAACTAAGCTTACTTCTCACGTATGGGCTCACAATGAGGAGTAAGCCCAATGAGGAGTAAATATTTCTAATTATACTGTATTTGTATTTCAACATTAAGGAATAGGTATACTGTTTGATGCAAATGGAATTTAACAAAAACTGATTTCATATGACTTCATATGACAGAATCGAATCAAATTTAAACCCCATTTTACTCCGATCAAGTCTGTGAACTTAAATTCAAATCAGAAAAACCTGTGATGCCCCCCCAAAACACACATGCACACACACACATACACATACACTCACAGACACAATCATGCACAGAAAGATAAATAGACACACATACACACACACATAGTCATGCACTCACAGACACAATCATGCACAAAAGATAAATAGACACACATACATACACACACACACACACACACACACACAAGCTGTGATCAATGTTCTCACCTCCTTTGTGCTATCCTGTTCTGCAGTTTGTCTATCATATGGGTAGGAGTCACTACATCCCAAAGGAGTGGTTCGAAGCCAGGAGAGATATCCAGATGAAAGTCAGAAAAAAGAGAGAGATAGAGAGAGAGAGAGATGAAGTACTGGGTCTGAAAGGCAAGGTTTCCATGACAACGCTTACTGAGAGACAGAGTGCATGCACATGACATCAGCACTTGAGAACACTGGTCAACTGCTATGAGAAGAAAATGACAAGAGACTGCACACAGGGATTTAAACTCAAGCCTCTCTCAACTAGGAGAAAGATTTTTAAATAGACACTGGTTGACCTGGTCAGTGACCTACACCCGCAAGTGCGTTATATTTCAGACCACCGTGTTTACTCTTCACTCTCAAAATGTGACCAATTTATTTTCATTGATCCAAAATTAGCTAACCCTCCCCCAAAATTAACAGACCAACCATTTAATATAAAATATGGATACTGAACCAGGATCTGTGCTTGGGTGTAAAATCCATCTTCAGTCCAACCCCAGCTGATGTGCACACAATGAAAGGCTCACCTTCCCCTCAGGCAAGTTTTTTTTCTGTCTTTACAGTCTAGACACTTGTCAATGGCGCCACCTGCTGGCTATGAGAAAATACTTTAGTTTGACCACAGATGAGGAAAATATACAGAAACTCTAGTTGGGAGGAGGCAAACAGAAAATGATTGACAGAGGTTAGAGTTTTTCATGGTAATGATCATCTGGGGCCCGTCTCATGAATGAAGTTCAACATAGTTAGGGTATCTCTGGCTACACAAAACCTAACAAAGGCAATTGCAGCTGACCTGTCTCACGACAGTGGTTATCAACTCGCTCTAGTGTCAACCCTGTTATTTCCAATCGAACCATGAGCACATGCACACAACAGAGGCGGCGTTTGTAACACAGCCAATCACATGCAACATGAACAGATCCAGAGCACCATTTCATGAAGCAGGATTGGTGGGTTAGCGAACTAGCTTTGTGCTTAACCCTGGGTTTTCTGTCACAAGACTGTGGCTCACCCAGGGCTGCGGTTGATGGGAATGTGATTGCAATCTATTGCACCAATCACTTGGGAATCATATGAGAAAATTACACCATACTTAATATGCGAAAGTACATTTTATTCATTTTTGATAACTATATACATATAACTATATAAACTATATGTTTGCTCAGGTTCTCGCATCACCAACAGAATACATACACTACCATTCAAAAGTTTTAGAACACCCCCATTTTCCAGTTTTTACTGAAATTGAATCAGTTCAAGTCCAGTGAATAACCTGAAATGATACAAAGGTACAAAACATTTTAGGTTACCAAAAACTGAAAAATAATGTAAATTTCAGAGTTATAAAAAAAGGCCCTTTTCAGGGAACAAGTAATGGGTTAACGTGGGTTAACAGTCACTCTGTGCAAGTCGCCGACTCTGGATCCAGCAAAAGAGCCCCAGACCAATATAATATATACATAATATACACTTCCCCCTCATTAACTCATCCCTTGATAACTCACACATGTGGAGTTTGCTCCCAATTTACTGCAATGCTTCTATATTGAAGAGTGGGTGTGACGCAAGAAACGCATGCATGCACTAGAAAATAATTACCCCCTCCTTAGGTTAATAGCAGGGGGGGGGCAATTATTTTCTAGTGCATGCATGCATTCGTTGCATCACACCCACTCTTCAATATAGAAGCATTGCAGTAAATTGGGAGCAAACTCCACATGTGGAATGCAAAACTGACTTCAGGCCAGCGCTCACAGGCAACTTACACTTACACATGACTCGTGGATTACGATAACTTTAGCTTGTGGAAAAGGGTAAATATTTGTTACATTTTTCTGCAGGGGAACTCCTTTGTATCTCCCAGTATGGGAACCCCTAGTCTAGCATGTGTGAGATTTAGTGCTGGAAAAACAGGGCCTTATAAGTAATATACCATTATATCATTCAGTAAACTGCTGGTTATATTGTTTGCTCAACAGTTATGATTTAACACCATTACCTTGTTAAATTATTTTTTTCTTGAAAAATAAGTCCTTGAAAACCAACTCCACAGAAAGTGTAAAGGCGAGGGCATTTACGAGGCTTTACAAAAGTTTGGTGTGGCCAATCAAGCGCGTGAATGGGTTTTATTTTCTCACAGAACAATTCTGGATACCCTTACAGAGAAGTAGAAACAGATGATAATACTCATGGGACTCAAACAGTACTGTAAAAGGAATAATTCAAGGGTAAAATGAAAATCGCTCTTATCAAATTTGAAGAGTCTCAGTGAGGAGATCAGAAACAAAGCAGAAGCAAGTAAATAACAACTAGGGTATTTTAAAGTCAAAACACATTGAAACAAATCACATATACAGATACAGTACATCATACAAACTGCTCTAGGTTTCTTTGCCATTTTTTGTTCATTTCCACAATGATTTCACACCCATACAAATTCAAATCATTTGAAGTTTGCCTCGCCAAAACAGTATTTTCATTTGACAACTTTTCCCCTGTGACGATGCACTTAAGTTTTCCCATGTTGAACAATATTCACACTTAAAATAAATTATGGATGTTATTTTTATTCCTTTTTCCCATTCTCTTGAAAACAGAACCCCCCCACAAAGAATCCACCCTCTCTCAATGAAGTGTGCCCAACATGCCATGTCAGTCTGAAGTGGTATTTCTGGGGGGTAACACTCGGCATTCATTGTCATTGTGATTTGTTTATTCACACGCACAGTACAGTAACAAACCACAACCAGAACATGAACAAATGGGGAAACAATGTGGGTCTGCTTTCCAGAGCAGTACGGTTGGTTCATTTTTTTTTATGAACAATGCTGTTGCAGATCCAATTCATGCCATCCTGTCGGAACAAATACAAACAAATAAGAGAACAGAATTAAAGGACATCAACAGAAATCCCTACCTCCAGTTTTTCAGATGAGCTGTTGCTGAACAATATCACAAACGTTCTATTTTACTGATCAGGTTGTCAGCTCTGACATTCTTAAATGTTAAAGTTCATTATTGAAGCTCAGGGTGTTTCGATTTGCTGGCTCATTGTGAATTCATGAAGGGGTGTGGTTTAAGACAGAGCATCCATAGCAAACATAGTAATGCACATAACACTGGTACCTTCTGATTCCAATAAGGACCTTATATATTGAGGCAGTACAGGGGACAGAAGACAACATGAACAGGATTGGTGACTGAACACAAAAGCTGATTTACAAAGAATAAATTTCATAAGGAGATAAGACATTTAATTATGCAAACATTCAGATCAGATACAGAGGCCTTATAACACAGAGCTTAAAGTCCTCTCTTGCCCGTTATTAGTGCCATTTGATTGTGGAACGAATCATTCTGTTTTTGGAAAAGAACCCGATGTATTGGCTTATTTGGTAGATACAGGAGGATCGGATGACAGTAAGAACAACTAATAACCAAAATTGTCTCCACTTAATTCTGTAATTGTCTGTCATTATTTATTTTTCTATTTATACTATTTCATTTGTATTCCCCACCTGCACTGTATTTTTAAATCTGTCTCAGATTTATCAAATTTTTCTTAGCTCTCAGTCTAGCTTTTGTCCCCTTGATGTCTGTCCTTCATTCCTAAATAATATGGTTCTGATGGGAGATTAAGTGAATTGTTAGAGATTGTGGAGTATTCTTAAAGTGTAGACTTTTATCAGCAACTCTGTGCAATGTTGCATGATATTTTGTACTTACCCCAGGACTGCATTCTTCCGCAGAAAATGATTACCACACTATCAGAGTAAATAGACACATTTCACTATAATCTAACTATAATTTCCATGATATTGTATCTGGTTTGTTACCTCAGTGAGTTTTTGAATGTTTTCAACTTTTCCCAAGGGGCACTAGATGCTATGTTCCTTTCAGACCGACAAACCTTATTTTCAGTTACCAACACTCCAGTCCCCAAAACATAGCTAAAGATAGAAGATTGTCAGGTTGTATCTGGTAGTCACTAAAATACCTATGCTTCTGAAAAGCACTCTCTGATGTCCTGCCCCAGGAGCACAGCCCTCCAATCACATGCCTCTCCTGCTTACCTCACTTCCTGATTCTGGTTAATACTCCAATAGAATATTGGGCAGTACAAAACATTCTGACCAATCACTGACCCTAGATAAAATGAAATTCTCCTCATACCATACCTGTACACCCTCGCCCGACAGTGCAGAGCAGGCTTGGATCTGCCATTCACGGTCCCGGAACGTGTGCAGGTTGAGGCCCTCGGCGATCTCACTGGCCGGGGAGGCCGTGGCCAGGTCCTGCTTGTTGGCGAAGATGAGAATTGGCACGCCCTTCAGGATCTCCTCATCGACCAACTCAAAGAGCTCCTGCATTCAACGCAACGTCATAAAAGCTTTAAGAAATGTATTGTCATAATGAAAAACTATAAAAAACTTGTTTTGTAAGTTTTTTGCTGCCTTACCTGCCCCGTCTCTTCAAACCGTTTTTTGTCCGCGCTGTCTATGACATAAATCTGGAAGGAAAAGGAATACTTTACTGTGATTCAAAAGGGGATGACTCCTGAATTTAAGGCATTTGTCATTAATATTGTAGTACACCAAGACAAGCATAAGAAAGGGTGACGCAACAGAGCAGAGATCTCACTTCAGTCCTGGAGAGCTGCAGTGTTTGCTGGGTTTTGCTATGTTTCAGCACTTAAGTACTTAATTTAAGTCATTGGCTAAAGACTCCACACATGTTGTTTCCAAGGTGAGAATTATCAGATGAGGGAACAGCAAAAACCTGCAGATGCTGCAGCCCTCCAAGACTGGAATTTGATATCCCTGCGATAGAGCTTAATACAAAGGGAGACAGTGGGGTCATTGTTGCTCTTGACCGCTGGCCATTCAGAATGCCAAACAGTGGTCAGGTTAAAGTTAGCTCTGAAGAAGGTGAACTGAGCACTCACCAGCAAATCTGTGTTGTCCAAGTACTTCTTCCAGAAGGAGCGGATCTTCCGCTGTCCGCCAATGTCCCACACGTTTAGCTTCATGCCGTTGGAGGCCACACTTTTGATGTTGAATCCCTGAAAAATAAAATACACACAGTTAAGAAGAATCACAGCAGAATAACGTTTGACCTTCTGACTCAGCAGCTTGATCTGCACACAAAGTGTGTCTGTATATGTACCATTCATGTTATGGGGCCATAAGATGAGCAGAAATTCTGATTCAACCAATGGTATTTCTTTTTTTAAATCTTTTTTTTAATGAGTTTTTCAGATTTTCTCCCATTTTTCTCCCAATTTGGTAGCTAATTACTCCCGCTATTCTTAGGTCAATCCCCTCCCTTGTAGTTCACTGCCCTAGCTCTGTGACTGTAACTCCGGCACCCCAGAACCACTCCTGTGCGCAGCGAACAATGTCAGCTTCCCTCCCCCCTCCCTGGGGCGGATATCCAATTTGCGCCCCCCGGTGGCACTCCCGGCCAGAGCCGACTCTGGCGCGATCGGGAATCAAACCCCGGTTGCCGTGGCCAGCGTCGGACGTTGAAACGACTAGACCACGCAGGAGGCCCAACCAATGGTATTTCTGATGTTGTTAACCCCCTCCATAAATTTATTATTTTACACTGCCTGTGACATCATGCTTCAGGCTTTAATTAATGTTAGCTCTTGCAAACCACGTTTTACATTTACAGGGCCCTGTCCTCTGATTAATGTTACATGCCCATTAAAAATGACTAAAAGATTAGTGGATTCTAAAAGGGTCAGTGGTGGGGGAGAAGCAGTGAAGGTGGTGGGTTCGGGTATTGTGTTCTTAAATCCAGATTTGGGCCTTGCTGCAGCACCTCTTTGGCACAAGTATGACTAACTGTACATAATGTTCAAATTGCACTGCAAGCGTATGTGCTATGAAAATACACAATACAATAATGTGCATAGCAATACCTTTCACTCATTCAGCAGCCAGCCATAACATTGAAATACACTGATTGTGGGTAGGAGTTGGAAAAAATCAGCAGCCACTGTTTCACATAAACACAAAGAAATGCATGGAGTGGATGCTACAATAAACGTACAGTAAATATACAATTGCATCTAAGAGCTGTGGTTGGATAATTTCAATACATTGAGGAGCTGCTCAATGCATTGTGCTACCCTTCAGGGCCAAAATCCCATGGCAAGCAAGGAAGGAGTAGAGGCCAAAAAAGAAGCGAGATGGAAAAAACAAACAAGGTTGTTTACAAACCTTCCTCAAGGGGTAAAACCCAGAATGCACAACACAGTTTTGGCTGTTGAAAACTTTCTGGCTTGTCACACTGCCTTTCACACTAGATGTATCACAGTGGGCATGAAACCTTGGACGATAATTTGATGACACCCATGATGGTTCTTGGAACATCCATAGGGGGCTGTGCAGAGGTAGAAATGACCTCAACAGTGACATTTAAACGGTGAATGCTCGCTTTTCATGAAACTCAGAATTTTACATTATGCTCTGTGTAGTCAGATATGTCAAGGGCTTAAAAGGGAGTTACTTGGTCAGTCTATAACACACCTGCAACGTGGCCATTACATTGCAGCAGCATAATAACACTGGAATGACAGTGCAGAAACCTTGTTTGAATAATTCATCTTACTTGAATGAACAATTTAGTGCTTAGGCCTCTACTTAACCACAATGCACTTTCCTTAACCTTGAGTGACAAATGTCCCCTTTGCAACAAAAATATATTTCCATACATGGAGATCTAATATATTGCCATTCTAGTTTTCTTTTCATTTTTTGTGTCAATTAAACACTGTTCTCACAATATTTTCATTATGTACTTACATATAACAATGGTATCAAGTGGTGAAATTAGAAGCGTTGTTATATGTAATACATTATATTGTTCGATGTATATATAACAAATATATATATATATATACTGTATATATACAAAGATATATATATATATATCTTTGTTTGCTTTTTGTAATTGTGTTTGCTTTGTTTTGTTTTACTGCACATCATTGTACAACACTTTGAGATTGCAAAATAAAAGGCACTTCATAAGTAAAATGTATTATTATTATGTATTGCAAAATATAGTAATAATAATATTATATAAATATAATATAAATATAGATATTATTGCTGCTTTTCATATATTGTAGTATTACCATACATTTAATAATAGGCTACTATAATATATTTTGGAACAAAAATAACATTATATTGGCATGTATATATTCATTAATTATATTTAACATAATTATATTCAAATATATTGTGAATATATTAAAGTATGCGTTTGAATATACAGTGGGTATACCCTATCCGTCAGCGAGTGAGATGCTTGCCCCTGGCCAAATGGAAGGAAGCGGAGGCAAAGATCCGTGAGATGGCAGCAGCGGGCACTATCCAACCTTCCAACAGCCCCTGGGTCTCTCCTGCTGTGCTGGTGCGGAAGAAGGATGGGACCCTTCTGTTCTCCATCGACTACAGAAGCCTGAATGACATCACAAGAAAGGACTCAGTGTGGTATAATGGTTAGGGAACTGGGCTTGTAACGTTAAGGTTGCAGGTTCAATCCCCAGGTGAAATCCCCCAGAAATCCACTGCTGTTGTACCCTTGGGCAAGGTACTTAACATTCAGCTGTATAAATGGATTGTAAAGAAATGTAAACTGTAAGTCGCTCTGGATAAGAATGTCTGCTAAATGCCTGTAATATAATGTAATGTAATGACTCGTACCCGCTGCCTCGCATCGACAACGCCCTTGACTCAGTGACTGGCACCACCTGGTTCAGCGCAGTGGACCTATGCAGTGGCTACTGGCAGGTTCCCCTCTCCCCATCAGCCCGACCCAAGACAACCATCAGCTGGGGGCTAATGGGAATTTAACCTGATACCTTTTGGACTATACAACAGTCCAGCCACATTCGAGCAGCTAATGGAAAAGGTACTGCAGCCAGTTGCAGCCTTTGCCTGCATGGTCTACCTAGAGGATATCCTGGTCCACGCACCCACCTACACCGCTGCGCTTAACAACAGGCGCATAGTGTTCCAGCAGATCGCAAAGGCTAACCTATGCCTGAACCCAGCCAAGTGTAGCATCTTCCACCGTCAGACCAGCTTCCTGGGACACATTGTGAGTGAAAAGGGAGTCTCCACTGATCCAGCGAAAGTGGAAGCGGTGGAACAGTAGCCAGCTCCAACATCCACAGGAGAGATGCACAGCTTCCTGGGCCTAACGTCCTATTATTTGAGGTTTATTGCAGGGTTTGCCTGCCCCCTGCACCAGCTGACCGAGAAGGGACAGCAGTTACGGTGCTCTCCAATCAGCTAAGATGCCTTCGACCGACTCTGTGGGGCCCTTCTTCTTCTTCTTCTTCGTTTGGGTATATTATTTTCCTGCTCCCCTAGGCTCGGGGCCGAGGGGCTATCCTTTTACCACCTCAAGCCTAGGGGGGGTTCACCCAGGCTATATTTCGGGGCACACCTCCAGCAGCCATGTCACCGTGTCGTCATCCAAAGCCAACAGACTATGGATCCCATTGGGTGCCCAATAAATTGGCGCGCAGTACTCACTAGTCGAGTAAACAAGGGCCAGGGCAGCCGTACGCAATGTTCTTGCCCCAGCGCCCCAGCCTGACCGGACTAGTCGCCTCATCAATGCCACACGAGATGTTAGCTTCTTGCGCAGTGACGCGAGGTGTCGGCGGAACGTGAGTGACTTGTCCAGTGTCACGCCGAGGTATGTTGGCTCAGCGCAACATGGCAGGGGTATTCCGCCGATATTTACTCGGAGCTCACGTTTGGCCTCCTTCTTGTAAAGATGGAAGGCTGCCGACACTGTCTTTGCCTCGCTGAGCTTCAATCTCCATTTCTGGAGGTATGCCACTAGTGTCTTCATATCCTGGCCTAATGTCCCCTCTAATGACTGCCAGTCTCCAGCAGAGTACACCAACGCGAGGTCATCTGCATAGGCATACTTCCACGAGACTGTGTCAGGCAAGTCATACCGGTGGTGAGGGTGAAGCTGCGATTTCGGACAAGCTCCATGATCATTCTGACCATGTGCCTGTCCGGCAGCAGGCGGAGCAGCTTGTGGGTGAGGCCGCGATGCCATACGGTGTCGTAGGCAGCCGTCAGATCGACAAAAACGGCCCCAGCCTTCTTTTTGGCCGAGAAGCTGTCCTCGATGTCTTGGGTCAACAAAGTGACTTGGTCTACGGTCGATCTCCCGCGTCGGAACCCGGCCTGCTCCCGGGGGAGCAGTGGGTCGACGATCGGTTCGACGCAGGCGTAGATAAGGCGCTCAAGGATCTTGAAGGGGATGCAGAGCAAAGAGATGGGATGGTAGCTCTTAGGGTCCCCTTCAAGCTTATTCAGCTTCGGGATCGCTGGTCAGACCCGGCTCGGGGAGTCATCCGCCTCCAGCTCCTCACCCCTCTCCAACTACGCCCCACCGTACAGCGGCTGGTCCACGGCACCGCAGATCTGGACACTATGGCATAAACAAGATGCTGTACTGCCTCAGGGAGCAGTTCTACTGGGGGCATTGCTGTTGGGACGTGGCCTCCTAATGCCGCCAGTGTGATGCCTGCATGGTGTCCGGTAATCGCTATGTCCTGATGGCTATGGACTATTTCACAAAGTGGCCAGAGGCGTATGCGATACCGTCACAGGAAGCTTCAGTAATAGCAGACTGCCTCCTGGAAGGGATATTCTGCTGGTTCGGCATGCCAGCTGGACTGCACAGTGACCAGGGGTGAAACCTCGAGAGCCAGGTGTTTGGTGAGGTGCGTCGCAGGCTCGCCATTGGGAAGACTCACACCACTCCACCCACAGAGCAATGGCTTAGTGGAGCATTTCAACCACACCCTCACCACTCAACTGACTCTCCTGATGTCAAAGCACCAGAAGGACTGGGAAGCCCACCTCCCATTGGTCCTGCTGTCCTACAGGTCGGCGATGCAGGAGTCTACGGAGGGCCGAGAGCTGCACATGCCAGTCAGTTTGATCTTCGGCTGCCCGCTGGATCCGGAACTGCCCCAGGCTAGAGTACGCCCACCAGCTCCAAGACTGTTTTGACTGTGTACACCAGCTCACCTGCAACCAGCTGAGAAACGTCAGAAGAGGAACTATGCCGTCTGCTGCACGGGCCGCGAGTTCCAAGCTGGAGAGAGGGTGTGGGTATTTAACCCCTGCAGAAGAAAGGGGCGGTCACCAAAACTGGACAGCAACTGGGAGGACCCTTGTCTCATCCTGGAGCGACTCTCGGATCATCAACGACAACGAGTGGTGGTTCTGCACTGTAATCGACTTGCCCCATACCTGGGCACTGAAGAAGGCCCCCGACTCCAAGGGGGGGCCACTCTGCCTGTTGCAGAGGTATCATCGCTCCCCAGCGACTCTCCATCTGCAGCTCGGACCCTGGTTTGTCACCGCCGACCTGCTGCTGGATTCCGGCCTCACTGTCACTTGGTTCCAGCCGAGCGTCGCCACCTTGACAGCGGGGTTGGAGGCGTTGGAGACCACCGGTGTGGTTTGCAGACTTTGTTCCAGTGGACTATGCCAGATGCAGCAAGGACGCTGCGAGTTCTTGAAATGGTGTAATGGTGGGCAGCTAGCCTAGCCACAAAGTAATGCTAGCTGCCCACCATCTTGTTTGTTTTTAGCCTAAAGAGTGTCTAGGCTACCCAGAAGAGGGAGCCAAGGCTAAGGTAGCATCGCCACCCGCTATCTTGGGTACTGTTAGCTTTCCGGGTGGCTAAGCTACCCGGAAGTGGTAGTCAATGCTACCATTAGTCATAACGACCCAGAGGCCCTTGCGACCGCTAAAGTTCATAGTTAATAACCTAGTTATGTTCATAATGTGTAAATGTGTAATGATGGAAATGTTGTCAGAGTGAAAGTCCCTTTTCCCCTTGTATGAACAATGTTTGTGTGCTACTGTTGTACTTCCTAGTGCATCACGCTTTGCTATAATAAAGCAGTAGCACTGAAATTGAAAAGCAAGGTGTCTTGAGTCTTGATTCTATGGAATTAACCGCTACAGTATTTAGCTTCTTCTCGCTTTGTGCTGTGTTTTTAATGGTATCTGTAAATCTTGTGTTCTTAGGTATGTATATATTGTGGCAGCTGCCCGGAGGCAACCCAAAGACTAGTGATTGATGGGAGGTACGTGGTGGGACGATGGCCCCACCACATTTTCCTTATTTGGGTGAACAGGAAGAGTGGGAACATTCAAACTGCCGACACTGGAATAAAGAGGCAAATCAGTCTGGGCTAAATACAGAGAGGGAAATGCGAGATCAAGAGAGAATAGTGAGTGAACTGTGATTGATTAAGGATAACAACTTGGACTGTTTTGAGAATCCCGGTTTTGGCAGGAGAAACCGACTTGGAACAAAGGAGTTTGGATTATGGACTAGTGATGATGAGCAAGGATTGTGGATTTAACCTATTTCCCCTTTCCCTTCCCTCTCCCCAGAAACCTGATAAATAAACACCCTCTTAGTTTGTATTTTCCTGTGTTTGTTGTATTTATTATTGATCATTAGCGGAGTTGCAACTCAACACCCTGGGTTCTGCTACAATATATATATATATATTTTTTATAACAGCCTGTTGTAAAGCACCTTGAGATTTCCCTGTATTTTAAAGTGTGCTATATAAATAAAATGCATTATTACTAAGCAATATAGGGCTGTACACAACAATAATACATAGGAGTGTATTTACTGAAATTAAAAGGCAAAGTTAAAAAAACAAGGGACTGCAATGGGGGAGGTCTCTAAAAATAAAGGGCACCTTATAATAAGAAATAAAATAAAACAAATGCAAGCTGTTGGAAACCCTCACTCTAGGCTAAGCTGTTAAATGTTCGCAGCTGTATCAAACAGTGAATAGCGATAGTAGGTATACTAGTGGGGCCTTAACAGCCTGATAGATGCCAGCTGTTATATCTCATCACAACATGAGGTTGACTTAGTCAACGATGCCACAAAAAGCACTAATGGAAACTAGAGAGACAAATAGGCCAATAAAATGAAAAAAAAGGAAAATAAACAAGGGCCTATATTATTAGTTAGGCTGCAACCATCAGATGCTGCAATTAAAGAGGCCAATTAATCCCCAGGCATAAATCCAGGTGCATTGCTGTTGCTATTGCCAATGACAATCATTGTTAGTATTATTTTTGGAAATTATTTTTTCTTCAGTTTGTTTCCTAGTTTACATTTTTCATTGTGGATTTTTTGTTTGATCCTGTTATTGGTTTAGTTTATTATTTTTTGCACTCCACGCCGGAAATCTTCATATTTGGTGACAGTCCCTCTTACAATACCCCTGTTTCCTACTGGTGCCTCGTACTGGCAGGTTTTTCCTGTCCCTCCCTTATCAGGTGTTACCGAGGCATTGTCCCTTTGTGCTGACTTGACACTACCTCCTGACGAGACCCTGCTGGTTGTAGTGCCGTCCTCCCATGGACCTGTGCTGACGGTTGCACCCACCCCCCCTGAAAACCGTGCCTTATGGTTGTGGCTGCATTGGAGGCAAGACATATTACTATTGACTTTTGTACGATCAAGTGTGCAAATAAAATCATTTTAATTTGTCCCTGCCTTCTGTGTCTGCATGTTCAGAGGTCCTCCACTCTAGTACAACCAGGTATATGAACCAGCAGCCTTACCACTCATTTTACAGGACTTTGGGTCCTAGTGCCCTGTCATCACTAGGTAGCATAGTCGAGCAGATCCACATTTGTCACCACTTGATTTACATTTGTGACATTCAATGTAAATCAAATGTCCCTGTTTTCTCCGATAGTGATACTGTTGAAATGATTCTGATAATAATGTCTAGACTGGAGATAAATGTCAAAATGAAATAAGTCATTTTTTAATGGACTGAATGACAAAACTGAAACCATTAAATAATCTGCTGCTGATGACTGATCCTTATTATAACCAGTGATCTTGATTATGATCAATGATAAAAATCATGTTTGGAACTATTATGAGTTCCAGGCCTGTTCCTGTCTGCCCTTTTCCTTGTTCATGGGCCGCTACTGATTTAATGTGAAGTGTGGCCCCGTATTGATCACTTGTAAATAGGCCCAAATTGAGTAAAATTGTGAGAGATTAATATAAAGCTTCTATGAGTGCACACATACCAGCTCTGTCATTTTTGTAACATGGATACATTTTAGTTAAGCCTTTTGCCTTAGGTCTCTTTCCACATGCTTCGAATCACAAACAAAGTTGATACTTCCTCTTATGCCATTTGTGAAATGTCTGGAAATTAAGTCTGTTCCAATATCAGTTGTTTAGTACTCTTAATGAGGGGACTATTCTGTATTTTTATACAATATAAAGAAGTGAGAATAACCTATCCTTCTCTGATCTGTTATCACACAGTTACCTTCTGTAGGTCAAAGTGTACTCATCTCATAACCAGTAAAATCTCATTGGAGACTGTCATTTTTTATGGGGAATTTTACCATGCATTCATTTTGAGAATACTTTATAAACCATCATCAGAAATATAATTGCTGTAAAACCAGCTCACTGTCAGCAGCAGGACTGGAGCAAAGTTTCTGGCAAACTCGCACCTTGGCTAATGGCCAAACAAGCAGCAGCAATGGCCCACATCTGCAGGAGCTCAACACCCTGTGTATACCTGTTACTTATGACTATACTTTCTTAATCACATCATTTTAGTAATGTCACAAAAAGTGAAAATAAATGAATACGCTTGATGCTCCTGAAATAGTGCTCTTTTTTCCATTCACCCATTTGCTGTGGGCCTCATCATTCCCAGATTACAGAATGTGTGGTAAGTTGTACTGCAAAGGTCTTTAAGACACCTGGGGCTGTTCTGTATGAAAACAAAGTTAAAGTGTTTGGCTGCATGCACCAAGCACTTAATAAATCAGCCATTTGCAGATTATTAATAGGCCTTGTGTGTGACACATTTAACTAAATTACTTTCCTCCCACTTATTGCAAGGTCAACAACAAACATTTCTTGAGGGAAATGCCTGACGCTTTAACAAGGGCCCCAGCGCACCTTCCCTGGCTACCTGCGGCCTTTCTCATAACAGACCCAGATTGGCCCACTTAGGTAAGCTTGCTTAACTCCATTATTGGCGGGCCCGTGTCACACTGACATGCACCAGAGTCCTGGCCACACCATTTACCCCCTGCTCCTTCTCTGTTGATCAACCTGAGTGTACAGTGAGTGTCAACCCACCTGTGTCGGCGTGATGGTGCTGATGTCTTCGGAGGCAAGCTTCTTCAGCAGCGTGGTTTTTCCAGCATTGTCCAGACCCAGAAGAACTATCCTCACTTCCTGCTCCGTGGAGCCTTTTAGTTTCTCTATGACTGCGAAAAGACCCTGAGACAGAAGGAAGGAAGGGGTACAATATCTGCATGATCACAGTGATCGTTCTGTATCATTTGTGAAATCAGGCCTTTCAGGGGAAACTCAAGGAAGTCGGGACAGAGAAAATGCAGGCATTTTAGGCATTTAG
Organism: Aldrovandia affinis; assembly: GCA_029706075.1. Taxonomy (NCBI): domain Eukaryota; kingdom Metazoa; phylum Chordata; class Actinopteri; order Notacanthiformes; family Halosauridae; genus Aldrovandia; species Aldrovandia affinis. The sequence goes on from JAINUG010000048.1 coordinate 4,377,718, forward strand.
CAAACACTCTTATCCAGAGCGACAGGCTTGCAGGCTTCACTAAGGAGGAATTGTAGGAAATTACAAGAAAATCCTGCTGTGTGCATACTGTTTCTTCAAAGGGAAAGCTCAACATTGATGGAATTCACCTCTCAACTCTAATGATACCTTTATTATGCCCATTTGCACAAATGCAAAAGCACATGGATAATACATGTAATATGTATGTAATACACATAAAAGATGTAGACATGAAAACATAGATGACAATTTATCACATTCCTGCAACAACACGATGTGACATGATGTGTGAAATCAGAGAAAGATTACTGTGAAAGGGAAAACTGTTGAATTTTCACTTTCCTTGCCAGATGAAAATTAGCAGCTGATTAGCCTGTACTTGAAAACAGCATACTGACACATAACACTTCACAAAGTAATTCATCCATTATTTTTGACGTAATTGGAGCCTCTTAAGCCACTGGCCTCCTTAACAAGAGGTCATGGTTACAGGGCAATCTATAAGAGTCGATAGGCAATTTATGCAGTCTATCTGTTTCACAGAATTAAAGTAATCTCTATTTAGAAAACACAAATATTAATTTGCAGGCCCATTAATGTAATTGGCCGCTGATTAATGTAATTAGATTAATGAAGCGTAGGCTTCTGGTGAGAATTCTTCATTATCAGACAAAACAACAGTAAATAAAAACAACACGAACAAAAGGCAAAAGCAACCCAGTAATCAATAAATATTACTTAGTTGAACATAAACTGATTAGGATAACTTAATTAGGATTATTAAATGAAACCTCAATGTCTTCTCCGATAGGATTGAATTACTTTTGAAGGCCAGAACAAATGTTAATAAAGGTTCAAATCCCAAGATATTGATCTTAGTAAATAACCATTAAACCCTTGCTGTTTAAATCCCCTCCCCCAACGAAACCAGCAAGCTTCTTCCAAGTGTGCCCCCATCAAAGTGATCAAAGCTGAAAGAGCCTTGCCTCTCTCTGCCGGGCCCAAAAGAAGGCCATCACTCTCGTGGTTTACCTTTTCAGCCTCTCCCATCTTGTCTGATGTATTTGGTGGCAGGTAGAGGGGTCGAGCTACATTCTTTAGTGAAGTGCGTAGGTTTGTTGCGCTGTCAGGGTTCCCTGTAGCCAACTACGAGCACCTCTCGTACTACAAAAGGCCCGTTTGCAGTGCACTGTGTTGAAACAGAGTGGCTTCATGGTTCACTGGGACTGCAGGTAGGAGGGCCAGAGAAGGATTAGGAGGCCAGAATTAGCTCCAGTCTTCAACTGACACCTCCCCCACATCCTGTCATGACAAAGATTTACCTGGATTATCCTTGTGCCACCTGCCACTCAGGGAATCAAGTGGGGGCAAACAACACTCTAATGCCACATAACCAGAAAGAAGGATCTCCTTCCCCCTTACTCTTTCTCCTCCCCTTTCCTTCTTCTTCCTTTCTATAGAGGAATGGGAAGATTCGGGAAGACATTTCATTGACATTTTTTCAATAGTACATTTTCATTTACACATTTAATATTAAATCTCATTGGTGTCTCCCGATGGTGTGATGTTGAGCCACCTCTATGTGAAGGTGTACTTTAGACTACTGGAAAAGTAAAATACTTTTCAAATATTAAATAATGACCTAGTATGTGCTATACTGTGTATTTTTGATGTGTACTTGTAGTGAGTATGTGATATGCTGTAAAATATCGCCCAAAATATATTCATCTAATCCTCTACATTATGCAGCAGTAACCTAAGGAACCCTGGCCAACCAAAGCCCATCCTACCCTGGAAAGATGAAGACAGTTGTATCCCACTGCTGGGAATTCCTATATAATATATAGTTAGCGAATGAAATAGCTTGGACTTTAACTGTACTATATGGCTGGTTGTGGTGAGACTCAGGAATGCCAGTTCCTTCTTGTCATAGTAGTTACACAATGACTATCAAAACAGTAACACTAACACTGTGTCCTGCCCAAGAACTGAACACTGACAATGCTCACGTGACCCACTCACCTGAACCTTATACCGGTCAAATAAACCCTGCCCTGCACATCACCTGAATACTGACCTTCATACAATTCCTGTCACCTGAACTCCGCTGTCCAAACCTGAACACTGTAACCAGCAACCATACCACCCTGCAACATTCTCATGTAAAACTGCTGAAGCTAAGTAGGGTTGGGCTTGGTTATAATACAGATGGGAGAACTACAGGGTACTCAGGGTAGAAACTACTTAGGCTCCTGCAAATTACTGCTGTCGATAAAACATTTTTGATTTAGCTGGGTGTTCACTAAAAGCACAGTTGATATTTTGACAGGCTATTTTTTAGAGCTGTCAAGCAATGAAAAGGGACAACATCCTGATCTAAGCATTTTTTTGTTAAAAGCTTACCTTTTGTAGTCAATGACCAGTCTTGTCAACTCCGTCAGACACGATGAAAATCAATTTTATTTTGACATTGACAACCTAGAGCCTCTTTAGAGATGAAAAAATGTATATATGGATAATGTGTTTTATACAATGCAATAAAAATGGACTGTACACATATTGTTATGAAACCTATACCTAGATGGAATCCTTCAGCACCAAATGTTATGAAAATGCAACTCTATTTTTTAGATAAATTACATATAACCAATGTGAAAACACAAAAATGTTCCTGTGGTTGCATACAACATACTTTAAAGACGAACCCTACTTCCAGAGAAGAGCGTGCCATATTTGACAAATTATACATTTAAAAAATCAATCTGAGTAAGTTGAAGACATATTACGTAAAATACAATGTGTATCTAAATGTCATTATGTAAAAAAAAAGAAGGAGTAGTATCTCACTAACAAGGAATGTAAGTTTAATGACAACATATGTATGCTGAACATTTAACAGACATACAGTGACAGAAAGAAACAGCAGTTTACAAAATTCCAAATATTAATTCCAAATATCAACTAGAGTTCAGAAGAATAGACACTATGAAGGCAGAAAGTGCAGTGGGACATATCTTTCAAAATCAAAATATATACAAAATCTAGAATAGAGTTGAGTATATATATTTTAATACTTAAACTATTTGGTAGAGATGGCATTCATAACACAATGCAATTTGAAAAATGAAAAAGGTCTGATATCCAGACAGTAACACAAAGTGATTGGAAGAGATTTTATTAACAACTGTATTTTTTCACTCTTTATTTACTTTCTTTACAAAACAATCTACCATCTACCATGGTACATTAATACCATCTACCATGGTTCATCTACCAGAATACATTGAGTCAGTACTATAGAAATAGAAATGCATACAGATTATGGTGCAAAAACAGGACCCAATGATAAAGACAACTTTAAAGAGAATAGTTTCAGACTGAGTGAAGCCACTGTGTCCCCTGTGCGGGTCCAAAATCTAGGGAGGAAGAGAGAGGACAACACAATCAATGGGTCATCACAGAGCAGGACACAAAGAGTGGAGTTATCAGAAAATAAAAGTGTTTGGATGCCCCATACCAAGCATTTACAAACCAGGCTTGTAGAGGCTGTTCATAAGGACATTTAAAACATTGGAAAAAGGCCATTCAGCCTATCTAGGTTTGTCATTTTTGTGCTGTGTTAAGCCTGCATGTCTGGAACACCCCAAGGGTCTGTGCTTCCACCATGAGTCCTAGGAAGCCATTCCATGCATTAATAACTGTCTGTGTTAATATACTTCCTCGAGTGCAGTGGCAATTTTAGACCCTATTTAGGGGGCCTTTAGTCCCCCTGTCTTTCATTTCAGCCACCCTGAAAATGTTTAGTCATTCTTTTCTAAAAAAACATTTTTACATAATATCTATTTTTAAAAATATCACAGATAGATAGTAGTATTTACATTTTGAGAGCGACCACTATTGTGGTGTCTTTGTTTTGGGGAATGTAGCAGTGAATTAATTAAAAATGTAGGCTTGTGCTTTGCATGTGTACAGCTCACATTCTCATTGGGGTCAAATCTTAGTATCGCCCCTGCTCGAGTGCCAACATTCTAATTAAAATACTTTCCCATGCTCTCTTGTTCATCTGACAGAATTAATATGGACATTTTTGTGTAATCCAGTATATTAATCCCTTAAAAAAACAACTCAATCAAATGTAATTTTGTGGGGACTGAAAACCAAACATGACGCACCAGTCTTGTTGCCGTTCTGTACTCTGTACTTCTTCTATGCCCTTATAATGTGGTAACAGAACTCTAAATATGGTCTGAATATAATGTATTATATTTAATAATTAGATATTAATATAATCCCTATTGATGTATATATATATATATATATGCCATTTAGCAGACGCTTTTATCCAAAGCGACTTACAATAGTGAATACATACTTTTTTTCTAGTATATGTAATCCTAGTGGGAATTGAACCCACAACCGAAGTGTTGCCAATGCCATACTCTACCTACTGAGCCACACGGAACCACATGTATACTCTTAGAGTGTGTATTGTTCTTGGTCCCAGAATCCTATTTGCTTTTTATTGCTTCATTATGATGTCTAGATCTAGATTGTTAAATTGGGTCAACTATAACATTATAACAATAATCTATCTATATAGTCAACAACCATAGTCTTTTTCAAGCTGCATACATTTTAATTTAAATAATAATAATAAATAAAATAATCCTTCTTTCATTTGTTATTGTCCACATGTAGAACCTTATATCTGCCAATGTTACATTTCATTTTCCAGATGTCTGCTAAATTCTTGTCCATAATTATATGATTAAACCTTTTTCAAGAGTTGGAAGTTAAAATACCTTCCCTGTAGTTTTCTGGATCGGTATGATCACCTTTCTTTTACATTGGTATTATTGGTATTATTCTGCAATTTCATCATGTTTCTCCAGTTTCTAAATGCATAAATATGTCTGCTAATGGTGTATAAATAATTTCCCCCAAGTACTCGATCTATATCCCCGCCTCCTGTTGACTTATTCCTTTTACATAATAAGATTTTTTTTTCCAGGAATTCACTGATCCTTATTTCAAGATAGCCTTTTGTGTGCTTGGTAACTCCAACTATACCCCTTGCTGATATTCAAATAAGACATTTGCAGAAAAAAATGAATTCAAGATCAAGTTACATGTGTTGAGTGATAAATGGAAGAACTACTGGTCATTTTTCAGAGAACAGCTCTAGTTGCCTTAGCATGAATGCGTGGATACAATGATATAATTTGATCTGTATTTCTGCTTCATTTGGTCACTAAACAGTCTGTCAGGGCTTTACTGTGCACAGTCCATATCCTGTAATGTACACGTAGATGTAACTTGTTGAAAATATTTGCCTTGTTTGCCATTTATCTATTTTTCTCCTGTGGCTTGAGTCTCAATGCATCTTTCCACCAAATTTCATATAATCTAAATTAAGTACTATTGTACAGTACATACATTAATGGAGACCTGACATCCAAATTGAAAATTGTATGCGTTTTAAGATATCTTACCAAGTACTTACTATTACAGTTTAGTTGCAGTTTCACAGACACTCTTATCCAGGGCAACTTATAATAAGTGCATTCAACAAAGGTGGGTAATACAACAACAAATCACAATATTATCATGAGGGCTTAAATTTGAATACAAGTACTTTTATGCAAGACATCTACATTTTTAACTGTAGACTGCAATACCAGTCCAGTGCAATACCTAGAATCCATTCTTCCTCCTTCCACTGATGATGCAAGCTGGCTACACTACCAACCAGAGCTTTTCCTTTGAGTGAAAGGAGGAATATGCGTATATCATCAATGTAAGGAGGGGGATCTATACTTAAATAATTTTGTCAGTTCTGATGTACATGCATCATAACATTTTAATTTTAGAGTGAGGTTTTACTGTTTTAGAGGGTTCTCTAAAACAGTAAAAGCAAATAACAACAAGTACATGAATTTCAAATGCCACCTCTCCCTTCTCTTCCAAATCAAACTCCAACTGTGTGGTGAGTTTTGGGCACAAAATGGCTGCTGGTGGGTGTTCCGTAGACACACTGACTTCTGCCTCTTTATGTGCTTGATTGACACCCTAATCTATTTATTAGACATCTATTTATACAGCTGGTTATTTACTGGAGCTGTTCAGGTTAGCTACTTTGCTAAAGAATACAATGTACCAGCAGCATATTGAACCTGCAACGTCCTACCTATAAGCCATTTTCTGAAACTATGCCCCATTGCCATGCCAAATCCTCCCTTAGTTAATCTCTCATGCTGTTGATCTGGTACTCTACTTATAATGTAAGAATGTAAGAGTACAATTGGCCACATGCTCACCAGATGCCAGACACCATGGTTGCTATGCTGTTGCCATTGTTGGAGTCATTGGGGTTGTTTTGTCGTCTCCTCCTCTTGTTCTGATCTGTGGACAGAACCAAGAGGAAGGACATTCAAATCATCAGAATGCAAATGTTTTATCTATGTATGTATGGTAGTATGTATGAGTGCGTGAGTGTGAGGTTTGTGTGTGCAAATGTGTATGTAGCCAGGTATGTGCGTGAATGAATTCAAGAGAATGTGGTTGTCTATGAACTGTATATGTGTGCATGTGTGTGTATGTGTATGTGTGTGTGTGCACAAGAGAGCATGTTTGTATGAATGTACAATATATATTGTAGGCTGTATGTGTGACTGGGAGTGTGCAAGTGAGAACATGTGTAAGAAGGCCCATGACTGTGAGTTTGTGCATGATAATGTGTCTATGTGCATGCATATGTGTATATGTGTGTTTGAGAGTGCATGCGTGCATGAGAATATGGACATATGTATGCACATTCACATGTTTGAACATTTGAATTTATGTAACAGACACATGAACTGGTTTGAACACAAAACCAAAAGGACTGCTCCATTTATTTCAAAATATTTTTAGGTTTTTGATTGTGGGGATGGTTTTGCTCAGCCAATCCCCTTTATATAAAAAGGGGCGTAACTCACCAATCTCCCTCTTCAGCATACACTTCATTCCCAACGCCAACAGCAGGACAAAGAGCACTGCCACTACGCCGCACACGATCATGATGATCACAGTATTGTCTTCAGCAGTCATCATAAAACAGAGACAAAGGGAATTGCTTTTCTGTAGATATGAAAAACCCTTAAAGACCACCTGGGTCTGTTCACAATTAATTATGAAAGTACCATACAATTATCAATTAACATGCATCTAGCAGGAACTTGGAATTCAATTTAAGTTTACAGGAAGTCAACCAGTACTTGAAAATGAACCCCCACGAAAGTGTTTTGTTGAACCAAATCCAAGCAATGGCCTTTTAAAGGATCACGACAAACAAGTAGAAAGGCTGGAAAAAAGAAGGGACAATAGAAAAGTACACAGAGCAGATGAGTGTGTGAATGTGTATGTGTGTGAGTGTGTGTGTGTGGGTGTGTGGAGGGGGCATTACTATGCCATGGGCTCTTCATAGAACCACCTTAGGGTGCCTTTGAACACTTCTTCAACTTGTTCTCTGTTAAAACGAGGACGCCTTTACCTTTAACAGTAACATGCTTTGGAGCAGAGGAGACTTGGCCACATGCACTCAGTACACGACAGGAAAACCTTGCTTGGTCCTTCCTGAAAAGCTTGCGAATAGTAAGCTGGCTGCTGTTTTTGCCATTCATTACTACTGAATCTTTGATCCATTTGAACTGTGTGGCCTTGACAGGCAGATTATGGATGCAAGTCATGCTGAGGTCAGAGCCCTCATTTACAGTGAAGGAGCTGGCATTCACCTCCACGTGGAAATCTGCAGTGGGGGAGAAAGTGACCATTGGTTACACGGGCTGCTTTATGCTGGAGTATCACAGCAGTAGTCTTCCACAGGTCTTGGTTTTCTTTGTTTTGACACTGGTCTTAAATCACACAATCACAGCGGTTGACTGGATGATAACTGAATCACCCATTGTTTCAGGTGTCAGTCAACTGCTGGTTGAAAGGTGTCTCTGAATCCCTCAGAAATGTGGAACTCCAGGATTAGGAGTGGATACCACTCTGCCACCCACACACTAGCCACCCACGACTATTAATGACTTCCATTAAACAATTCTACTTATTAAGTGGAGAGGATTCCAAGAATAAAAAAATCTATTTGCCAAAAACATTCCATATGTTGCAACAGAAAAAATACCTTTAATGCAATCCAAATTCACTTCTGAAAAAATAAGAAAAAAACATTTTGTGGTTACACTGCTGAAATATCTTTGTGCATACATTTATTATTTTTGTCAACGTCATGCATGTTATTAATATGTAATCTTTAAAAATATCCTACAATTGGACTATTGGACCTCTGAGTGGTCTATCTAGTTGAGGCACTCATGCTTAGTGCAGAAATGTGCCCAACGTTTCGGACTGAAAGTGGACCCTGCCAGTGCCGGCTATGGCCTGTGCAGTAATGCATAATTATATGTAGTGGTGTCCAGTGACAGAAGGTTTCAGTCAACAGGGTATCCCTGGCCTCGTCACTCAGTACTCCTATTGGGAAGCTCCAATCTGACTGTGCCAGCTGCATCAGGATGTCACAGTGGGCAGTCCTAATATTATGCTTGGGCATTGAAAGAGGGGGAAAAAAGCAATACAAATGATTTATGATAATAAGGTACTGACCACCAATACAGACTGTATTATTATCTTCTTTAGCTTTCACCTTGTCTTCAGTCTGGCACAGTTCACAGTCCTCTAAAAACAAGATGGATCCATTTTTTTATATATTGATATACATTTACATTTACATTTTAGGCATTTAGCAGACGCTCTTATCCAGAGCGACTTACAGAGTTTCCATTTCTTTGACATACAATCCATTTACACAGCTGGATATTTACTGAAGCAATTCAGGTTAAGTTTAAGTGTACCTTGCTCAAGGGTACAATGGCCATGACCCTACCTGGGAATTGAACCAGCAATCTCTGAGTTACAAGTCCAGTTCCCTAACCATTACACTACACTGCTGCCTATAATATACCCATTTAAGTGGAGATATTTGCTAAATCTGAAAAGTTAGCAAATAAGTAACTCTGTACAAACACATTTGGCTATGATTGAATGGATAGTTAATGCCACAATAAAGCACTTCTTGTTACACTGCTACAGGCTCAAAGAGTATACTATAACTCTATCCATCCATTGTCTTGCCGCTTATCCGGATCCGGGTCGCGGAGGCAACAGTCTCAGCAAAGCAGCCCAGTTGTATTTTTCCCCAGCAACTTCCAGGGGGAAAAGGACTGTGGGATTCCAAGGTGTTCCCAGGCCAGCTGAGAAATATGCTCCCTCCAGCGTCTGCTCCGGGGTCTCCTCCCATTTGGCTGTGAACAGTACACCTCCAGAGGGAGGTGCCCAGGAGGCATCCTTACCAGATGCCCGAACCACCTCAACTGACTCCTCTCAATGCAGAGGAGCAATGGCTCTGCTCTGAGATCCTCCAGGATCACTGAGCTCCTCACTCTATCTCTAAGGCTCAGCCCAGCAATCTTGCAGAGCAACCTCATTTCAGCCACCTGTATCCAGAACCTTACTCTTTTGGTCATGACCCAAAGCTCATAACCATAGATGAGGGTTGGAATGAAGATTGACCGGTATATTGAGAGCTTTGCCTTCAGACTCATCTCCCTCTTCACCACGACGGTCCAGTACAATGCCTGCATTACCGCAGACGCTGCCCCCATCCGTCTGTCAATCTCACGCTCCCTTTTACCCTCACTCGTGAATACGACCCTGAGATACCTGAACTCCTCCACTTGGGTCAGCTGCTCTGCTATAGCTATATCCTATAACTATTACATATTTTCTGTATTTACTGCTGATCTTGTAAACCTGTTGTATGCACTTATGTGCTTTGCTTTTAAGTTGCTCTGGATAAGAGCATCTTGTAAATGTATGTCATGTAAATTTAATGTAGAGAGTTCCCTGTTCCCTAACTGGTCTCAAAAGGGTAATACCTGACAACATCACTTCCAGGTGGCTGATTGGATGCAAGCAAGTGCAATTTCACAGTCAAGGTGTTTGCTGTTTTATACCAGTATGGCTAATTACGCATGTTTATAGTTCAAACCAAAATAATTTATAAAAAAAAAAAAATAGAATACCTTTTAAGCAATTGTTGAGAATAGCTGAGGGGGAGAGGGATAAAATGGTGTTAAAGGGCAAACTAATTATTGACATAACTATTAAAATGAGTATCTAATTCACTATCAAATTATTTTATGACATAACTATTAAAAATTTTACTGCCACCACCATATTAGTACTATTGCCACCATCTCCTGGTAACACTGGTAATAGAAACATTACCAGTGCAATGAGGTACTCACCAGTGAAACAATTCATGTTTTCTGATGTCGTATTCATGCACATCTGGCATCCAGATGGAAACTGTGCTGTAAACACCATGAATGTTATAGATAACTATTTCAACCCCAAAACACTGCTTATCATACTGACACATAATACATAGTGAACAAACAAATGTGTGCATGTATTAAGTGAAACAATAAATATATCAATGGCATATTGTATCAAGCTGTTTGGGGGGAACGATGGCGAGAGTGGGGGGGGAAGGACCCAATCGCAGAGATAGAAGGAGGAGGCGATACAAAACAGGGAAAGAACAAAAAAACACTGGACTAACTAAACTGGGAGGGACAAACCACAAGAGATAAAAACAAACAAAATAACAAACACAATAAGAGAAACCAGGAGGAGCATAAAACAAAGACAAAACACTAAACTAACTATGAAAACTTTGTTAAACGGAGAAAGGCTTGGAAATGTGAAAACGACAGGTGTGAAAATGGCAGGTGTGAAAACACAGCACGTTAACTCAAAACTGAGTACAGGAGAATGGGAGAGACTGGGTTATATACTGAGTGTGATAAGGTTAATTAGAGACAGGTGTGAGTGTAAAATCACAGGGGAAAGACTGGAATGCTGGGGTGACTGGAGAAAAAGAAACAGTGAAACCACACAGAAAAAAAGAAAAAAGAAAAAACAAAAAGGGAGCTATGCCGCCCTCCTGCGGCCAGGACGAGGAGGTACCGCTGGAGCCCTGACACAAGCAAAGACTGAGTGTACTAATTCAACAAGTAACTGAGATAGTGAATTAGAGAAAGTACAGAGTATGGTTACAGATTTACAGTGAGTACAATATGTGGATGAACTAATGAATTGTTGAACATGAATGAAGCAAACTGTATATTAATTATTTATACAGTATGTGAGAGGCCGTATCTTACCTTCTGCATTTTCGGTGATGTCTTTACACTGAGGCAGACAGACCTTGTTATCATAATTACATTTCAGCTCTGAACCAATATCGACGAGGCCATCAGTCAATGCCCCTGTGTGTGCATGCGCACAAACTAGAGGGAGAATATACAAGTTATAATAGTTATTGATATTTATTTGGAAATTTCTGAAATAACCAAGTGTCCTATGTCACTTGGCTCTGAGGTATTATTAGACATATTTTAGCTAGAGGAGTGTGTTGTTGGCGAGAACGTCACTCCATCATGTCCTTTCTTCCAAAATTGGTTTCCAGTAGAGAACCAATTACACCATTTAAATAGAGCTTGCTATGTTAATATATCCATAACTTGCATTTAATGCAGCTAGACTAAAACCAAGATGGCTATCTATATGATCTTTATTGCAGAGATTGCAAAAAGGCTAGCAGCTAGCAGGCTTACCAGCTAACATCAGGTAGCTTCACTTTTGTAAGTTAACACATTAATCTGTCTGCTAAATTACCATTAACCTTTTCTAAAGTAAATTTAAATGTTGTCAGGGATCATACCCAGTGACCAAGCACTAAATGCTTCATTTTGCATGGGTCAAGCTCGTGCTAGTGAGCTCGTAAAGTTTCTTCTAATCTTGGTTTGAAATGTGTGAGCATAACCTTTAGCCATCCTAGTTAGCAAACTGCGTTTGAGACAACCACCTGACCACCTGTGACCTCTCTGGACACGATGGCTCCAATCCTTGTCTGTTTGGTTTCCTTTCCTCCCTTTGTGCTTTTCAAATATATGTTTACTTCATGTTACCTTGTTATTTTTATTTTTACCCTTTTCACATAATTTTTCAGTACAACACCTCAGGACTCAGGTGGCACAATTTCAAAATTGTATACTTCTGTAACTGGCTAGCTACAGTATCGTTATTCCCCCAATACATTCTAATCAGTGCTTAATTTTTGCACAGCCCCGGCAAATGCCAAGAATCCGATTTTGCGCCCCGGCAAATGTCTTACTGAGAATCAGAGCCCCGGGCTCAAAAATATCTAAATTGCGACAACAACTTGTATTTTAACAGACTTAACAGCCGAGAAACAATTCCTGCTTTCAGAGTGTTCACAGAGACATCGGGAGAACAAGTTACACAGCCCTTGAAGGATCTCTTAACCGCTGTTAACACTGTAGTAATTTCAAGTGCAGAGTGCGAGAGAGGTTTCTCACAAATGAATCTAATCTGCACGTCAACAAGAGCGTCTTTAAAAACAGCAACCATATCATTGCTCCTGTTTTTAACCCTTGTTGCTCCACCACCATTAGACCAGAGGGAGGGACAGAAATGCATTGACACAGAGGTAGGAAAAGTTTACCCTTTTTCCTCTGGGGGCCGAGTTGAGCCCCGGCATCTCTTATTTGACAAATTAAGCACTGATTCTAACATATAGATTAACATTCACCAGCACTAAATCATTGATCTCGATGATTGTAGCATGAGTGATTGTGTGTCATTGTTTTAACATTCCATTCAGAAAGTAACTTGTTGTTTACCCAAACAGTATCACAAATATAACTGTATTAAAAACAGTTTTACCCTTTTTAAACACATTAGCTAATTTACTCCAGTCGTTGGTGGTTATTCCCTGCCTCACAGACTGGAACACATTAGCTAATTGTTGCCAACATGCAAAGCTTATCCAGGTTGCAAAAGGTGACATTTGCCCTTAGAACCTCAAATTAAAACATATTAAATCAGACTTTTTCCACCATTATTCACACATTTCACCCTACAACTTCCAAGTGGAAAAATACATTTCTGAACATTACTTGCTGGGATTCATGACTCCATTGACCTTAACAAAAGCCCCAGGACCAGTAGATGCAAAACAACCTCATAACAATAAAGATTCATCACCATATGTATAGGTTATTTTTAATGCAAGCATTCTTCTGACACAAAAACCCACTGCTGGTCTCATCTAACCATAACACCCAGTTCCAATCTGAATTTCAACTCCAGACTTCCAAAAATACCATTGACATTGAGGAGACGTCTGACGGTTGATTTGGAGACTTTGTATATCCAAGATGCAACCAAGATCTCCAACTGTGGCCCTTGGAGTTTTCATTGCTTCCCAAACCATGCACCTCACTGTGCGTGGGGGCAAGATACACTTCTGCCCTCAGGTAGGTTTACCACCATTTCAGTGGCTTTAAACTGAATTATTTACCTAATAGTGGAAAGTGGGGCCTTTTTTTTTTATGTGTTCGTAACCATTCCCTGAAGGTCAACAACCACTGTTCTTGTTTCTTGTTCTATTGTTCTTTGCCTTTCCCCATGATGATGGATGACAAATGGATTTTAAATGTGTGTGTTATGGTTGACCAAAGTTTGACCCCAGAGACTTAGACAACAGGTGCTTGATTGCTGATTGAGGCCATGCCCCTGCTGCGTGATTGCTCCGGCACTGATTGGACTGCACTGTCCTCGCCTGGCCACACCCCTGTCTGGAGTTTATAACTGCTTTTTCCATTCTGTGATTTCGTGCCATTAAGCTGTGCCTTTTTGAAAAGCTTTTACAAAGATTTTTACATTACTTGCTTACTGCTTGTTTTTCGTGTGCATTTTTCTTTTCTTATGTACATTTTGATAGCTAGGGAAGCTAGAGTAGGGGAAGCAGTCTGCGGAAGAAACATCCTACATTTGATTTGTAGGGGAATGAGTTTAGAACCGGGTTTGTCTAGGGCTAGGGCTGTTTTATGGATTTTTATTATATCCCTTCGATGTCATGTGAGTATGTCCTTTATCTGTCGTATGTCCTAGATAAATCCTGTATTTTTTTTATGATCCATTGACTTGAAGGAATATTTGTTTGTTGCGTCCGGTTTTGGTTTACCTCACGGCTATTGGAGTGCATGTGGTTCTTGCAGGTCGTAACAGTGTTAACTCATTTTTATACCCCAGTGAAACAGGAAGTAATGGGCGGCTATGACACTGTTTGCTAAAATTGAGATTAATTTAAAAAAGTAGCATAATAATGTTGATTTATTTTGTTGGATTTTACTTCAAATTATTATATGACATATCTTTTTGGGAAAAATATATTACTTGTTAAACAAAATATGTTTCTCTGGGCAATTGTATTAGTATAAAGTAATATAATTTTCCCACTTTTTGAGCATATAGCTTATTATCTGTATGGTTTATTTTATACAGCCATTTTTGGGTGTGAATAATTTGAGTTGAGCTTAGTTAATACTTTGATGGGAGACTTCATGGTAAAACTAATAACTAGGCACTAGACAAAATTTAAATCTAGTGCCCCAGCAGAGTGATGGGGGCATTGTGCTGTAGAAGGTGCCATCCTCAGGATGAGACTCACTGTGGTCCCTCCATGACATTTAAAAAAATCCTGATGTCCTGGTCAAATTCCCCCCAAAAACTTGTTTCCTACATCTAGTCAACTAATCACCCCCACCCACATCTACATACACACACAAAAACACTCTCTCTCACACACACACACACACACACACACACACACACACACACACACACACACACACACACACACACACACACACACACACACACGAATAAGTAATCAGCAGTCAATGTCATACAGATTAAAGGATTCCTTACTCAGCAGAAGGCCAGCCGTGAGAAAAATAAAAGTGTCTCTCATGCTTTAAAATGGGAAATCTGCCAGGATTAAACAGAGAAAACATTTGAATCAAACAGTATATTAGGTGCTCACTTGGCCCACAGCCACATCTTCATCACAACATCTACTTTATTATAATATCCAGTCCTTGCTAACATGTCTGGCTATAAATATCTGGCAAGCTAGCTGTGACTGCCTCGATCGTATTAAATAGTTTCTTGCAAATGTTTTTAGTTAACAATAGCTAGTAAGTTAGTTAGATAGCTGTCAGATGTTTTGTGTAGACGGAGCCAGGCACGTCTAACCAGACACGTTAGCAAGCTATGTAAAGAATAACTTACGTCACAGATAAGTGTTAGGCTAGCTAGCTAGCTAACTAGCACTAAGTACTCCAAACATGTTCTACCTCTATGGTATGGTTTCAAGTTACAAATACCTGAAGTCACACAAACTAAGTTGGTGAGGGATTTGCTGTAGCTAAGTTTGCTGAAAAAGGCAGAAGTTATAGAAGCTGGCTGGCTAACTAGCAATATACATTTCTGGATATGTTGGAAAACAATTCCACTAAGTTATTGAAATCTGTTGATCCAAGCAAACAAGTCCTGTTGCTTTAGCAAACTCCAACACAGGCTTTCTGATTGGTTGTCTGGACAGATCTGCAGATGAGTTTCCCCATCCGTTTGAATTTGGAAACCTGATTGTAAAAATGAGAGTAAGTTTGGGTGCTGAACTAATGTTGATTCTTATTTATACAGCATGTGTCTTTGGGCAAATTAATATGGAACTTTTTTTTATAAGTGAGAAGTATTTACCTGGGCATAAATAAATCCAGCCAGCCAGCCTGTTTTTTTCAGAAAACTTGGCTACAGTGACTTTCACACTAACTTGCTAACTTGAAACCATACCATAGAGGTAGAACAAGTTTGGAATACTTAGTGCTAGCTAGCTAGCTACTCTAACACTTGTCAGTCATGTAAGGTATCTATTATTTTGCTTGCTAACATGTCTGGCTAGTAACTTAGTACACACAATACCTGGCAAGCTAGATAGATAGCTAACTAACTTACTAGCCATTGCTAACTAAAACATTTGCAATAAACTATTTAATGCATATTTAATTATATAGGTTACTAGCCAGATATGTTAGCAAGCTATGTGCTACATACAAGCTAGCACCGCTATTAACTTGTTCTAACTCCTCAGCTATGGTAGGCGTCCCACAAACTCTAATAGCAAGCTGGCTTTATGCATCGTTAGGTAACTAATCTAGCTATCCAAGTTAGCTTAATACTACAACGTACTGTACTTCAGTAGTTTACAAGCTTGTTAAGTTAGGTCATTAATGTTAGCTAGATAGCTAATGCTAGCACTGTTAACTTTTTTCTAAATCATATTTTTTATCTTTACCTTCATTGCTACTTTGAGTTTATCCTGACTCAAACCAACAGTCCTTTTGCTATAATTCTAGTTTTACAAATATCTCTCATGTTTTATTTTGATTCCTGACTGGTCTTTTTTGGCCCATTGCTCCCATCTATTGTGCAAGTAATGAGCATTTATCTCTTCCTGAACCTGGGCAAATGAGGAATTATATTTCTTGGCAGATTTACACCTGCCACACCATTTTTACTTGATAACGGTTTGAATTTGTAATACTTTGGGATTTTTATATATTTTGTGGCAAGTAGCCATGGTTTAAGTGGAATAAACCACTGCAAGGCGTGCGTTCTCAGGATATTTATATACGCACTTCTGGAGTGGGAACAGCACTCAGCTTAACAGCCTCATGCCATAGCACCACCCCAGGCATGCGTATATATATCCTGAAAATGCAGGGCTTGCCATGGTTTATTCCTTACATATATACACATATAATATATACATGTATACACATATAATATATAATATATATATATATATATATACATACACACATTAAACACACTAAAATTCTCTCAAATTATACTGATGTACTTGTCATAATACTTCTCTCACATAATGTAATTCCAAAAATACACTTGTAGTTACAATACATTTCCCACAACATGTAATTCCCCAAAAGATTAACAAATTCTTAAAAACTGAATTTTTACCTCAGCTGTACCTTATGCTTATGTCCTACACCATGAACTCCATGAAGCAGGGATCAGTGATGACTTGCCCAGGACTTTGGTCTCTGAAGGCACTAGTGTGGAAATATAAACTGAGATACCAATGCAAATGAGCTCATAACAGACAGTGAGCATGGTGCCAGAACTGAATTTCCATATGCATCCCTGCACTGTAGAACCTTTGCTTATGGCTGTACATACAGCCAACTCCAAAATTATTCTCATCCTTTATAAGGATGAGCATAAAAGGCTGTAAAAATAAACCATACCGGTAATGAGCTATATTATCTGCTCAAAAAAATTATATAAATTTATACTAATACAGTTGCTCAGAGAAAAATATGTATTTTCCCCCCAAAACATCTGTCATAATTATTCACACCCCTAAAGATTTTTTTTTTTTAAACATATTGAATGCAAAAATAAATCTGCATTAACATGTAATCTTCTATAGTGCTTTATGAGATTATTAAGGAAAACATCCACACACATACACACATGCATGCATGCATGCATGCACACACGCACAAATACTAGTAGGAATGTGTGTTTATGGTTAACACTAGTGTGATATAATAGGTAAATGATGTTTACTAATGTATGTATTTTGAATATCTGGTTCCCAAAGTTTCCCCTAGTGTGGGTGTAATAATACCAGATGTAATGAAAGTAAATTATTTGTATCATACCTGGATCAGAGTTGGACTGTGTGTTCACATGTGTTTGAGCAAAAATGTTTATCATGTTATATGTATGAAGTACATGCAATGTGTACATACCAGATACAACTTGCAGTTTGGTTCTCTGTACAGTGGCAGGATATGATATAGCAGGATAGGATATAGCTCTGCTATGCAAATTTCTGGATAGATGAGCTGGGTACAGTTCAACTCTTCTTACGTAGAGAGGAGACAATCAAAAGGATCCATCTCATGGGACTGAATTTGACTGGAGCACTGTGACCACATCCTTACCAAAATATTTGCATTCTGCCTGTTGTCCACTAGAGGGCTTTGCAGGCTCAACAGTAAAAATCTATGGTTGGCGACTGTGGAACTATAATTTAATTTAAGTCACTACTAACTACTAACTACTGTCTAACTGTCTCCCTCCTCAATACACAAACAAATCAATCTCAATTTTCCAATAAACTACAAAACCCCACAGGGCAGGTTGGGAAAATGTCTTCAAATGGTCTTAAAGCTTTGGTAGACCTTTTTCTTTACCTCTGGTCTGACAGGTCTTTGTTCACATTTTTCTCCATCCACTTTTCCCGTTTGACACAATGCAACATAACAGACAGAATCTGAGATGAAGCCATTGTGTTAATGGACGATCCACCCTACTTGTGCATTTATAAAACAGCCAAGGACTATACCCTTTTCCTGCATTAAATCCAAAATGTTTCCACAGAACGTATTGTATCCATATTTTCTTTATGTGGGATTGGGCGACATGCTAATTGCATCATAGTGACTGAACCAGAACTGCTGAGATGATGTGCAGCTTTGCCACTGGAAAGATAATTAGCATGTGGTTGGATGGTTTGTGCATCCAAAGTGGGTCTGCATCAATTCAGTGCAGTTAGCCTGCTGAACAATCTGCCATAATGCACATGCCAATGCTGCTAGCCAAGCTTGGCTGTACATCTGTCAGTGAAAGAGACCCATTACACGAGTGTGACAGGACTTACGGTTATGGCTGACCTGACAGGCTGTGTAGATCTTTGCATTACATTCTAAGGAATTAGCCAACCACATTGACTGTATTTTTAAATGCCTCTGACAAAGTAGATGAGAACAGCCCTTCTGGGGTAGCGTGCTGTATCGTGAATTATGCATTATGCATGTCCAGGTCAATGGCAGAAAATTGAACCACTCCAGGTCTTAAGACTGTACGCCTGCCTAAGGTAGGTGCAAGTCATAAGAACTGTGAATCTGTATTCATTTATTATTGTGGAAGGCGTCGGTCTCAGCAGCGGATCAGGGCGATTAGCGGCCACGCCTACTGGCAGAGCAGCCAACGCACGCACCGGTCTGGTGTTGCTAATCACATCGGTGTGCTTTAAAACTGCTCTGCTCTCTTCAGTAGGTGGCTGGAACAAGAAAGAAAAGGCGTGGGAGACTGAGGAGAAAGAAAGAAAGCAAAGCAAATCAAATCAAAGCGAAGCGAAGCGAAGTGAAGTAAAAGTAAAACGGGAACTGGAAAGTTTCCGGTTATGGTTTAATAGTTGTTGTGTTTATTTTGTTTATTTGTTTTGAAAACTCGAGGTCTGGTTCTCTGCCCGTGACGGATCAGAGAACGTCGAAAAATAAATAATAAAGAATCCGGTCCGTAGACCGAAAACTCCACCCGTTTCCAGACTGCTCTGTTCCGTACAGGGATTGTCACGTGGCGTGTGACAATTATGTTTTATAATTTTAAATAAATTTAATGTTTCAGATTTTTTCCCCTCTATTGATTCAAGTACCCTCCCCACGAGCCCGCCGCCAGAAACTACAGGCCCCAACTACCCTGAGACTGGCAGTGACGAGGGCAAGCCTCCTCGAGACGGACCCTGTCAAGCCGTCGACTGTGAATCCGATATATGCTGGATGGCTTTCTGTACCTGCAGCAAGATCGTGCCGGCTTCCCTACCCCCTCCCCCTGGGACCACCCCTGAGTGGGACTCCCAGTCAGAGCCAGGCTGGTGCACCCGGGGAATTGAACCCCAGTGGCAGTGCGAGCAAGTGCTTTTACCGTTGAGCCACCCTGGGGCCCTCTGTACTAATATTATTTTTTGTTTTAAATTTGTTTCTGATTTTTCCCCTTTTAGTGCAGTGGTGCAGTGCAGTGGATAGCACTGTCGCCGCACAGCAAGAAGGTCCCAGGTTTGATCCCAGCCAGGGGCCTTGCTGTGTGGAGTTGGCATATTCTCCCCATGTCCGTGTGGGTTTCCTCTGGGTACTCCGGTTTCCTCCCACAGTCCAAAGCCATGCACATTAGACTAATTGGAGAGTCTAAATTGCCCGTAGGTGAGTGAATGGTGTATGTGCCCTGCGATGGATTGGTGACCTGTCCAGGATGTATTCCTGCCTCTCCCCCAATGCATGCTGGGATAGACTTCAGCCCCCCCACAACCCTGACCAGGAATAAGCAGGTTAGATAATGAATGAATTTTTATTCACTTTTAATAGAATTAAATCCCAATATAGTCTTTTAATCCCTTTTAATCCCAATTTAGTAGCCAATTGTACCCTCTTTCTATGTAAAATATCCCCCCATCTTACTACGAGCTTGCCGCTGCAGCTCTGGGACCGGCAGTGACAAAGGCAATGAATCCTCCGAGACCGAGCCTGCCAAGCTGCCAAGCATAACTCTGGTACACATAGAGCAACCCTTATATACGACAAGCTTATGCCGGCTTCCCTCCCCCCTTCCCTGGGGTAGACAGCAGCTGCAGTGGGCAACCTGCACTCCGGGCAAGTGCCTTTACCATTATGCCACCTAGGGGCCCTCTGCACTAAATTTCGAATCAGAAAAATGTGGCTTTCTCAATGGTTTTTAAATTGAACTATGATTGCCACAAAGCTAAATGTACAAATGTAACAAAATAAGTTTGTGTTGTGCTTGAAGACTGTCATAGACCGTTAAAAAAATATTTATTTATAGCAGTTAAATGACTGAAGGAAAAAATAAATGACTGATTGATGAACTGCACAAATTAAAATGTATTCAAATCAGAGAGGAAATAAAAATAAAAATATTCTTTAACTCCTCTGTGGGGGAAAATTGAGCAGTGGGTAGTTTATTGAATCTCAGTGCGGTGATGAGTTAAAAGAAAATATAATACTTCATTAACACACATTGGCCAGGTTGTCCTAGACAACCTCATTCCATTCTACATGGATCAATTGTTTAATAAAAATCTCGCCTCTTCTCTGTCCTGACCCCTCGGTGTTGCAATGATCTTTCACACTTGGTCAGGACCGTGGAATCACTTGTGATCTTCTGCAAGAGACTCAAAACCTACCTTTTCAGACTCCACTACCACTGAATTCTGTACATCTAGCCAATTGTCATCACCACTGCCTACCTGTTTAATACGTTTTGTATATGTACATTCATTTATAATAATATTTACAGGTAGGTGTTAAACCTGCTAGTGCCTGTCGCACCTCCAGCGGTGCCCTTAGGTTGAAACCGAACGCAAAGCTATACATGACTCCAGTACTGCCCTCTAGTTTGCCCTGCTGAACCGTCCCTGCCTCTCCTGCTACACCACTACCATAGTGTAATTACCTTAAATGGAGCTTCTGTACACATCTTCACGGATGATCCTGGAATCATTGGGTGTTTCGGGTCTTTTGGCATCATACACTCTCTTCCAGGCGACCCAGCTGTGGTTGATCAGACCTCAACTTGTGCCAGACAAAAAAATACAATTAATACAATTAATAACATTTAAAAAAATTAAAAAATTAAATTTAAAAATAGCTAAACACAGCACTCTGGTTAGTTGTTCCCCCACTTCCTATCCTTCCTCCTCAGCTACAGCCAGAAACTGCCCTGCTCTGCTTCTTCAGACAGCTCTTTCGTTGCCTTTCGTAGCTTGGCACCTGCCACTCCCATGTCCCTGAGTAGGTGTGTCATTGATGTGCTGACAAAACCTCTGCATCCTACTTCCACAGGGCAGATGACAGACCTCCAGCCAGCCTCCTTGCACTCAGCAGCCAGATCTGAGTACTTCTGCCTTTTCCTCTCATAGGCGGCCTCTCGCCCCTCCCCCATGGGACAGTTAGTTTGATGAGGAGTACGGTCTTGGCAGTAGTGGACCACACCACTATGTTAGGACGGAGAGTTGTGATGGTAATCTCTCTGGGGAACTGCAGCTGCCTGCCCGCAGGAACTGCTTTATTTTCACAAAAGCAGAGAAAAAGTGAGTAATTGTTCTTTGCAAGAAAACAAACCCAGTCCACTGATTGGCAACACTTGAAATGCAAGTCTGAATTAAAAAATGTCAACACTCAACTCATCACATTTGTGGTGTCTATAACTGTCATTCTAAGCACTGACCACCATGTGCCGTGGCAGTAGTGTGCAGACATCCAGCACTGATGAGCAACTTACATAAAGTGTTAACATCAATGTGTTTTTGTGAATTAGCTAGCTACGACATTTAAATCCAGTCATGTCTGCGGTTATATTCAGTCAGCTCCAAACATAATATTAAACCATATGGGAGCTTGTTGCTCAGTTTCCAGGTTAACAAATAAAAAACATCATCCTTTCTTAGCATTCTTCGAATATCATATGCGCCCAAGGCAAATAATATCTTCACAGAGCTCTGCAGAGAGCTAGACTGAGTGCCATAGATAGTTGGAGGTCCAATGGTTTGTGCATATTTGAATTAATATTATATAAAACAGCATATGCCAACTACTTCCTCTTGAGTCATTTCCTTTCGTTCCCTGCGGACAGAAAACTCTAGTGCAAGTGTGCGTTTACCATTGAATCACAGCAGATAAACCACCTGTGGAGCCTCCAGACAGGGAAACACTGTTATTTACCATCAGTGATCCTTAAATCATAGCAGTTATGTTTTACTTATGGGGTAATGGAATGGCAACATTTCTCTGTGCAAACCTTAGTTCCAGAATAATGTTGGAGGCCCAGGAGAAAAGAGGTGAATACAGGAGTACAGAAGCTTACGGAGCTCCTGGGTGGCATATCAAAGGATAGCACTAGTTCTCAGTGCAGTGCTTCACCACATGGTTTGGGTCAAATCTTTACTGCCAGGTTTCACTGTGGCTGTAAGTTAGGAAGGCTGAGGCATGAGGCATTGGCCATAGAATCATTCAGAGAGGGTAAGTTTACATAATTTGGCAGGACATTCTCAACCTCATCATGACTCCTCTGGTTGATCGAGCGCCTGTGAACTGCCTGTACCAGCTGTGTCATTGTCCAGTCCTCCAGTGGAATAACTGCGGAAAAGAATCACATGCATGTTAATGTGAATTTTGGCACCATGAGACAGATCTACAATTACTCTTGGGCATAACAAATTGTGCAAAAAGAAAAACAAGGGATTAAATTATGTTCATAAAGTGCTCCAATAAGCTACCTCCACCTCCCAGTCCTTTATTCCCTCACTCTTGCTATTGTGTCATCCCCAGCTCATCCAACTGTCCAACTTCTGCTGTTTCACCATCCGTTCTTTGTCTTTACAAACAGCTTGCCCTGCAGGGTAACTATGGCAACAGCAGGACATTACGTCAATCAAACCTTGGCCTTAGACATGGTGCCGGCTGGCTGATTCCATGCAATCTGGGCCGTGGAGACTTTTCTGATGCTTCTAATTATGGGGCAGCACAGCGCCAGACTTGGCCACTGTTTCTTAATGTCTGTGGAAGAGTCCACAGTGTACAACCACCCCCACACACACACCTCTGAATCTAGCAGCATTTTCTATGACATCATAATGGTTCTTTGAGAGCTTCAGTTGAAGGAGAAGGCAGCCAAGCAGAATTTGAATTTGAAAGCAAAGCATTGATGGAACTACACTTACAAGGGCTTTGGTTTCAGGTTTAAAACCGCGTGCACACAGGCACACACAATTTCACATAATTGTACATCTTTTGACTTGGGTGAGTCCCAGAAATGATTACTTTTAAAATAACATCCTCAGGAATGAAATGAATACTAAATGCTGATGCCTGGTGAGAGAAATCTACAGAAAATGACATGGGGACTGTAAAGTGCCCTAAAATACATTAGATGCAGCAAATCAATTGCATGACTTAACTGAACATGTTCCAACTCTTCCGAACATGTTGAATTAGGGTAGACTTATCTGAGCAGATAGCAGCAGCCGCCGATACACGGGGCAAGTCAGTCAGCAACAGAGCTTGTTTAATATCCTGAGACAAACTTACTATACTAACATTGTGCAATCAAGTGATTTAATAAGTCTGATCAACTGGCACTTGTTGCAAATGAACAGAACTTGGTTCACACCAGCCACACACCTGTAAATGTGCCAGAATATCAAAAAGGGAGAGGGAACGTGAAATCAACTTAGCTGCTGCATTACAATGAGTTCCTGATTACCCGAAATATTTATTGACTATAATATAATGAATACATTTCTGATTTTGGCAAACCAGCAACTCTCAGACACAGTCTACTACCTGTTCAAATAAATTCAATGTGGGCCACTAAACAGTGAAGCTTTGGGTTCAAATGAATTAACGATTTTATAAACACACTTTACAAAATGTACAAACCTAACAAAGGCAGCTTAAATCTGTCTGTTAAGAAATTAGTGGATTTGGGGAAAATATTACAATCAATTTTTTTAAATCATGAAATCCTTATTTCCTAAGAGAATCAGGACTGAAATGCTAAAAACAGAGCCAGAGATGCAGACATATGTGCAGAAAAATGTGTGTGTAAATATGTGTAGATTTGTCAACCTAGTAGTGTGTTCTGGTTGCTTTCCTGATGACTGGAACCAAGGGTTTAAACCAGTCCACAGTATAAAAGTGGAGATAAACTGGAATCTAATAAACCCAGAGACATCAACAATCTGGGGAAGGAATTCCCCAGTAAATTAATTTGTGATTATCTGTGATTTTTTTATTCCATCACAATTTGGAATGCCTAATTGTATTCATAAGCCCATCTCATCACTGCAACATTGAATTTGGCCGAGCACAAGCAAGCATGCATTCTCCTTGACCCAACACAGGGCGGTTTAAAATAAACACATCCACCAAACAAAAAGGAAACATTCTTGCATGATTCACTGGCTTTATAAAAACATTTACTTATATTTGCCATGATGAGTTATACTATAAACGTCTTCAAAGTTGTATAGGGGATAGCATATGAAACAAATACATCTATGTACAAATAAAAAGACCTGGGCCAAAGTAGTTGTATTCAATCAAATATATAGAATATATATTCTCAACTTCTCAGAATACACTTAAATTATTATATTCAGGAATTCCCAAATACTTGAAAAATAAAAAGATAATTACTTGTTTAAAGAAGTCTATGAAAGACACAGTATGAAACTGACAGAAGAATTGACAGAAAAGGTCAATTCTTCATACAGACAGGGTTGCAGTCATGGAGTGAGATCATGAGTTAGAGGAGCTGTTGGATCATTCTGCTCACACTACATGGCATGGAATCTCCTACAGAACAGAGGCTACAGCAAAAACTGGTTGTGCTGGAGCAATACTGTCAGTACTGGGCCCGATTTTAAATGGAAAATACAAAAATCTTCTCATAAATATCAATGTAATGAAAACAAAGACCATTTAAAACTACATGTGAAACGCCTACGGCATGGTCCAGTGGTTACAACGTTCGATGCTGGCCACGGCGACCGGGGTTAGTTTCCCCGTCGCGCCAGAGTCGGCTCTGGCCGGGAGTGCCACCGGGGGCAGCGATTGGCTGTCCTCCCCAGGGAGGGGGGAGGGAAGCTGACAGGATGTTCACTGCGCACAGGAGTGGCTCTGGAGTACCGGGTTACAGTCGATGTCCTGGCGAGTGCTGTCTCGGAGGAGACGATGCTTCGCCTTCATCACTACCGGTCACAGGGCTACGGTAGGGAGCTCGGATTACAAAGGGGGGATTGACTTGAAAATAGCGGGTGTAATTGGCTATCAAATTGGGAGAAAATACATGACAAACACATTAAGGAATTTTAACATGCCAGTGAAATAAGTATACAAGTCACAATTTGGTCTAAAGTCTGAAAGTGTTATCCAGCACTTTACGGTACGCCTTGCTTTCGCGAGACGTTTCTTTGACTCCAATTTCATATCACACCATTTTTTTTTTCTTTCTGTGATGCTACGGGCAACAGATGATACTGCGTTAACTGCACAAGTAAATTTTTCCCACTCCTTGGTTTTAACAGGTCCCTTAATTCCACTGTTGACACTCTTAAATAGTATGTGCTTTCAGTTACTTATTTCAGATAGTAGTACTTCAATCTCCGAGCTCGTAAAGTTTTTCTTCTTGGTTTTGTTCGGTGCCATTATTATGAATGACTTTCCTATGAAAATGGGGTGGGACGCCTAACCTTATATAGCATTATTGAGGCGTTAATTATGCTAATTCACAAATCACATGAACGCGCACTAATTTAAGAAGACGTAGCATTCAGCATGTTTACGTTGTTATTTACGAGTTTTCTGAAGTTGCAAGCATTTGCTGAATCTGACGTGGAACACTCGTAGAAGTCACCTCACAAAAAAAATATATGAGAAAGATACGATAAAAATACGAAAATGTTCTTGCATGAGGCCCAATGCGTTTGTCTATGTGTTTGTGTGTGTGCGAGTGAGAGTTTGTGGGTGAGGGACAGCATGCATGTTTGTGTGTTGGGGAGGGGGCAGGGGTTCCATAAAATTGTTCTTCCCCACCTGAGCAGCAATACACCAGCTGAAGATTCCAGCTTTCCCCTTCCAGGTTATTGTCAATGTTTGACCACCAAATTGGCGTAATCTCCAGTGGGCCTGTGTGTTTATGGTGATACGCTGTTTGCTCAGTGATGGGTCATTGCCGGCAGTCCTGGTCCCAGCACTCACATCATTCTCAGCGTGCACCCTCAGCGAATGCTCCTGACAACGTGTGACTGCACCCGCCATGGAGTCCTCTCCATCCCAGCAGTTTCAGCGGCCAACTCGAAAAACTCAGGGCGAATCCAGGGAGAAGGTATTCACCTGCTCTTTGATATTATTCATTATTTAAGTTTCTCTGTATCTCTGGTTAGCATTTTAGTGACAGGCCTGAAGCATTGGTTCTGGGGGGCTATGGTCCAAGGCTGCCAATGACCTTAAGTGAACAGAAATGTCTCTCTCAGAACAACAAAAATAGGTTTATTTAAATTGATTATTAATTTAAATTGTTTCTAGCTGTGTAGGACACATGCAGAGCTTCAGTGAAAGTCAATCCTCTCCAGAGGACACACAGAGGACTTGCATAACATTTCTTGCTCCATAAAGCCAAGTGAACTGCATCGGAGTCAACTCCATAAGGTTTTCTGTGGCGGTCTCTGCATTTGCTGCGGTTTCCTGAGTGGTAGGCTGTAGGCAGATAAAACAATCACTGCAGGCATATTTGTGGTATGAGTTCATCTACAGAGGGAGAGAAAAACTTATCTGTACAGGGTATCATGCCCTTTTGTCAAAAGCATGTTGCAGTGTTTGGGGCACAACGCTCTGAACCTGAGGATTGAAAGTTTGATTCCCTAGTGGGGTATTGCTGTTTGAGAGTTGAGAAGGGGACTTGATTTCAGTTACTCTAGTAAATATGCTGCCTTAGGTGTTCTGCAGAAAGTGTCAAATTTAGGCTATGTCACAGTGGAAATGGCCATCTGCTCAAGAAATTACACAATGTAAAGAAACTTGAACGCTATTACAAGATTGTGTAGGGTTAAAGATCAGTTCTTTATGTCAGGTCAGATCGGATCAGATCTCTTTGGCTACCTACAGTATGTGATTTATTCAGGGTTACCTGTACCTAATCAGGTATAACACAAGCATGAACTTACAGAAATGGCTTAAACATTGACATCATCCAAAGCAGGGTAGCAGAGACCCCTTCTTTTTACAATCAGTTTGTTGGACCCCTCTGTCCATCCAATATCAGCGCTCTCCGATGCTTGCAGTGCATAGAGACAGAGGAGTTACCCTGATTCCTGCATTATCCAGTATCCAAAGAGACCAGGCTCTAGACTTTCTTTTACTGCAGGCTCAGAGTCATTCAGTCATTCAGGATTAGGTGATACGTTTTCCCCCAGGGACTGGAGCACCATGATTAACCACAGAGAAAGAGAAAAATTGTCCTTTAGAAAAATGAAACTTCTTACATAAATTTATTGGGGTGCTATAATTTCCTTACAATTGTATCCACACTGATAATTAATTTATAAAACCTGTTTATATAAAAATACAAATTTTCTCATTATTCTTCTGGTTCAATGTCTCTAGCACCACTAGGCCATATTTACTATCTGAACCATTAGCAAAGACCAGACAGCCTTTGCCATAATTTCTCACCTAGGTGGTTGCAGATTGCATTGTTTGGACTGACTAGTGGGTGCCCTCTGATACAACACCTTGCTCACGTCAAGTGAGGTACTGAAGTCATTCTGTGCAGTTTCTTCTTCATACTCTGTGCTAATGATGACATAAATGACAATGACAAACATATGTAGCATGTTTTAGGATAATCAATTAAGACAGAGTTCATGATTAATAGAGGGGTTTCGAGAGGATAAATGTTTTTATTTGTTTCAGATTTTTTCCCTGTTTTTCTCCCAATTTGGTAGCCAATTACACCTTCTATTTTCTTTCAATCTACCCTCCCCCATGATCCCACCACTCATCCTCTGAGTCAAGCCAGTTTTACCTTACAGGGATGCCTTTCGCGCTTCTCGGC
The DNA here is from genome assembly GCA_029706075.1 of Aldrovandia affinis. Taxonomy (NCBI): domain Eukaryota; kingdom Metazoa; phylum Chordata; class Actinopteri; order Notacanthiformes; family Halosauridae; genus Aldrovandia; species Aldrovandia affinis. The sequence goes on from JAINUG010000048.1 coordinate 4,406,197, forward strand.
GAGCTTGTGCCGGCTCTCCCAAAATCACACGTTTTGATTTGTCTGGCATCTCCCACTTTGCTCAAGCTGTAATACTTTTCTCTTTATATCAACTGAAACATGCAATTTAATCCCACCCAAAGAAGCTGAAACATTGTAATGCGTTACAAGCCCAGTCCCTTAACCATTATGCTAACACTGCCACCTCGTGTTGTTTAATACAGTCAATTATTTGCATCAGGTTACCTCTCTGGAATTATGCAGGAATTAGGTTCTTTTTTTTTGTTTTGCATTTGCATTTGCATGCTTGTTTTACCTTCCAATGTGGTTGACGTCACTCCAGGGTTTGGTTGAACGTTGAGGGTGTCAAAACAGAGTTCCATTAAATCCTGGACTGGAGGCGTCAACTATTTTCGATTTATCTTTAAAATATGCCATTACTATTGAAGATTACGTGCTACGGTTAACAGAGGGATTAAAACACTTTTTTTTAATTAAACATTGCTTTTGATATTCAACATTGGTTACAATAAAGCAAATTGTAAAATTTCACAAATCAACACAGACAAATAAAATACATGCAGCCGTTTACCGTAAATGAATCGCACTATTGGTAACCTATCATGCGCACAGCAGCAAGTAGTCAGTAACCCACAACCTGATTCACCTGAGCAATGGCCGTAACCGTCCAAATTAGCCTATAAACTAGATCGTACCTAGAATAAAAACCGGACATTCACTTCTGGAACTTGATTCCTGATTTAACCGTTCATAGTAGAAAGACGGCTAAGCCTACGCCGGTGTTACGTTCAATTTAATTAGACATGCATTTCTCTGCACCTTGTGGGAAATGTATCATCTCTGTCGATTAATGCAATTGGCTAGATTTAATTAAATGATACGCGCAAACCTGGAGTAAAAGAAAATAGCTTTTTGTATATTAGGAAAAAATGCAGAAAGGGTAATACGGCTGACCTGCAGTTGTCATTACTGGGAAATAAAAACGTATCAATAGTATTTGAAAAGTGACTATAGATAGTTGCAGCATGGTGACACGTTTTTGCCGTTTTTTAAACATCTCCGCTTTACCTAATCGATTAAATGCAGCTGTTGAAAGGGATTATTCGGGTTAGTTTCCAAAAAACGTTGAATTTAATTGCAATTTTAACAGTTTTACGAAAAAAAAAATATTATACGTTGTGACCGCTACATAAATTATTCATATAGCCTACCCTTGAAATCTGGAACAATTACAACGTTGATTGGGTAGGACTATTGTACATGCAGGAGTGACTCATCTTCAGGCAAATATCTCTACTCTTGGAAAATAATGGATGATTTGCATGAAATTCTGAGTGCATACTTGTTTTGTTGAGTTAATTGTTTCTCAAAGCCTTCCTCATCCCCTCATAATTGTCATTGAGGAACATTGCAGTGGGGGTTTGAAGATGATTGTCCCATTAGAGAACTCGCAGTTCTATCAAACTCCTGGCAGTGGTGGGAACAATGCTCAATTAGTCAGATTAATGTGAACTTATCCTACTATCCCACAGAGGATGGTCACCTTCCAGGAGTTCTCCAAGGGCCTCTCCCACTTCGCCCCACGAGCCTCTCTCCGCAGGAAATTTGAGAAGTACAGCACCTTTATCGTCAGTCGACCCCTGAGACGCACCAAGGTGAGTGGGTTGCCCAAACTTTGCCATTGGAAAATACTCCTCTACATCTCTTACACAGATGACGTGAGATGTGTGAAATAATTAATTAATTGATTGATTGATTGATTGTCCCCTTCAGTAGTGGCAGCCTGTGTGTACTGGCAGAGCAGGGTTAGAGGATCAAGGGGGTATTGTGCCACTGTGCTATATATATATATGAGGGTGGGTTCAGCCAGTCAGGTGTGATTCACCATCAGAATGAAGTTAAATAATTAAAACAAACAATTAAAACAAGAGGAAGCTTAAGGCATACTGGAATTAGTCGACCAACTATGCAAACTGTAATGAAGGGCCATATCATGACTATCATACTGTGATTAGGTTTTCAATTTTGTAGAAAATGGGTCAACCAGTGAACTCCTGTTGGATCTGTGAATAAAACAACTATTATGTGTGTTTGTGTGAGAGAGAAAGAGGGAATGAGAGAGGATTAACTATATTTATAAGTTCACTAGCGAAGAGGTATTGATTACATCACTAACACAATATGAATAACTATAGCAAATACTATACAGCGGAGACTTAATTATACTAAAGTAAAGGCCTAAATATACTTTGCACGCGTACGCGTTCGCGTATACCCAACATGAGCGGCATTGTTCACATACTCCACTGCATACTTTGTCTGTCTGGATGTTTAAAAGCCATATCCACTAGGTGGCAGAGAAATTGCGTAGGAAACGTACTGCTGGTTTGCAATGTGGATTGGATGACAGCCACAGATACGCTATATTAACGTACATTACAAATGTGTTTTAGCTGGGTAGATGCATAGCTTTATTGCACGTCAGAATAACTTCATAAAAGCGTATGTAATGTAAAGATTTAGCTACGTATAGTCCTTAACTTTGATTAACATTAGCAAGTGTACTTACCATTACATTTGTATCGATACATCATCGCTGTGGAGCCGGAAAATCTAATATTTTCGTACATTGTTTACATTAAATTCACAACCGAAAAGGGGTAACAGTCAGTTAATACCACTATAACATACTCCCAAACTACTTAGCGTTAACTTTAATAAACGTTATATTTGCAATGCGGACTAAATCGTAGAAGATAAACTAGGATATACAGTATTGTCTTAAATACATTATTCCCCCAATTTAAGACCCATGCTATTGCTGTGTGTCAGCCTCATAAATGTAACGTTAATTGACAGGTAAATGACAGCACTTGTGTGTTAAATATTAAAGTAGCGTTTCTCCAGCATTTTCTGCTGTGCTCGGACATAACAATCTCGGACCTGCTTCCATTTATTTTTGCATGTTTCCATGTCCAGACTTGAAATGCTGAAAATTTATCGGCAGCTATTCTGGCATGCATATTTGTCTCTATGCAGTGACAATGACACATCGTAGAGATGCGTGTAATTGTGGACCAGCTGTCAACCTCTTTAAAATTGTCCACCACCTTCTTAGCTTTCTCCCTGTTTCTCCTCAGTCAGTCGTAGACTGGATATCACACATGGAGGCTACTGCCTCCACGATTTATGTCGGTATTGTTGCTCGCGTACGTGTAACGTTAATTCTTGAGGACGTGCTCAAGCTTAGCACCAAACGACCACAGGACACGCGTGGCGGCCATTTTATGCACGGATACGCGTATTTAAAGTGAAGTATATCTAGGCCTTTACCCATATTTATTTATTGGTTGCTTTGGTCATATATTCATCAAGGAAAGTAAACAATTGGAGTTTCAATTCCTGAGAGTGGTCACAAACTCACATTCCCATAATCAGGGCCAGATCTGTAGTGTTAGGCGGCAGTGTTAGCATAATGGTTAAGGAACTGGGCTTGTAACGCAAAGGTTGCAGTTTCGATACCAGTTGGGGCACTGCCGTTGTACCCTTGAGCAAGGTACTTAACCTGGATTGCTTCAGTAACTATCCAGCTGTATAAATGGATTGTATGTAAAAAAATGTGAAATTGTGTAAGTCGCTCTGGATAAATGCCTGTAATGTAAGATCTAGGAATAAGTAGGCACGTGCTAATTTCCACAGTGAGGCCTAGAATTAAAAAAAATATTACATATTTTTAAACATTTAAATATTTTAAAATATCTAAAACTTTTCAATTGATTATTTTTGAAAGTCATTTCCGGTTCAGTGCAGATTATGCTTGCTATGTTAGCAATGTCCTTTCAGCAATGCTTTCGGGTGCAACAAAAAAAATGAAATGAAGAGGAAGAAAGAAAACAACAGAGAGTGGCTTTGCAAAAGTTCCTCTTGGGCCCTGGCCCAGCAGCAAAATCAACAGATAGCCAGCCTCAGTCACCGGCTGCATGGTGATTGAGATAGTTGCCGTCTGGGCAGAGATATCGTTAGCATAGAGGGGCATAGTGATGTTACCCCTGCGTTAGCAGCAGAGCATCGGAAAATGTGGTGTCCTTGCAAAAGTTAATTCAATGGGCATCCGAGAAGTGTGTGCAGCCACAGAACATTTGAAAGAAATATACCCACATGATCTTGAGAATGAGATTAGAGAGGAGTTTTGCCAGTTCAGCTCAATGGTAAAGGGTGAACAATCAGTGATGGGCATGTATAAGAAGCTCAGAGAGCTCGGCCTGGGTGACGCATTCCCCAACATGGAAATATGTCTTCACATGCAGTACTGTGCAAAGGTTTTAGGCAGGTGTGAAGAAATGCTGTAAAGTAAGAATGCTTTCAAAAATATACATTTTAATTGTTTATTTTTATCAATTTACAAAATGCAAAGTGAGCAAACAGAAGAAAAATCTAAATCAAATCAATATCTGGTGTGACTACCCTTTGCCTTCAAACCAGCATCAATTCTTATAGGTACACTTGCACAAAGTCAGGGATTTTGTAGGATTATAGTCAGGTGTATGATTAACCAATTATACCAAACAGGTGCTAATGATCATCAATTTCATATGTAGGTTGAAACACAGTCATTAACTGAAACAGAAACAGCTGTGCAGGAGGCTTAAAACTGGGTGAGGAACAACCAAACTCTGCTACTAAGGTGAGGTTGTGGAAGACAGTTTCATGTCACAGGTCATACACCATGGCAAGACTGAGCACAGCAACAAGACACAAGGTAGTTATACTGCATCAGCAAGGTCTCTCCCAGGCAAATATTTGCAAAGCAGACTAGGGTTTCATTATGTGCTGTTCAAGCTCTTTTGAAGAAGCACAAAGAAACGGGCAGCGTTGAGTACCGTTGAGGCATCTGCTGACTTAATGCAGCAGATGAAAGACGCATCATGCTTACTTCCCTTCGAAATCAGAAGATGTCCAGCAGTGCCATCAGCTCAGAACTGGCAGAAACCAGTGGGACCCAGGTACACCCATCTACTGTCCGGAGAAGTCTGGCCAGAAGTGGTCTTCATGGAAGAATTGTGGCCAAAAAGCTGTACCTCCGACGTGGAAACGAGGCTAAACGACTCAACTATGCACGAAAACATAGGAACTGGGGTGCAGAAAAATGGCAGCAGGTGCTCTGGACTGAGGAGTCAAAATGTGAAATATTTGGCTGTAGCAGAAGGCAGTTTGTTCGCCAAAGGGCTGGAGAGCAGTACAATAATGAGTGTCTGCAGGCAACAGTGAAGCATGGTGGAGGTTCCTTGCATGTTTGGGGCTGCATTACTGCAAATGGAGTTGGGGATTTGGTCAGGATTAATGGTGTCCTCAATGCTGAGAAATACAGGCAGATGCTTATCCATCATGCAATACCATCAGGGAGGCGTCTGAATGGCCCCAAATGTATTCTGCAGCAGGACAACGACCCCAAACATACAGCCAATGTCATTAAGAACTATCTTCAGTGTAAAGAAGAACAAGGAGTCCTGGAAGTGATTGTTTGGCCAGCACAGAGCCCTGATCTCAACATCATCGAGTCTGTCTGGGATTACATGAAGAGACAGAAGGATTTGAGGAAGCCTACATCCACAGAAGATCTGTGGTTAGTTCTCCAAGATGTTTGGAACAACCTACCTGCCGAGTTCCTTCAAAAACTGTGTGCAAGTGTACTTAGAAGAATTGGTGCTGTTTTGAAGGCAAAGGGTAGTCACACCAAATATTGATTTGATTTAGATTTCTCTTCTGTTCATTCACTTTGCATTTTGTGAATTGATTCTTACTTTACAGCATTTTCACACCTGCCTAAAACTTTTGCACAGTACTGTATATCTGGCATTACTGATTGCAAACTGCAACGGAGCAAGGTTGTTTTCTTTATTGATACATGTTAAAAGATACCTGAGATCAACAGTGAAGGATGGGCGGCGGATAGCGTATCGCTCTAACTCACTGCATTTTGGCTCTTCTGATGCGTTGTGTGCTGCCTGTCAAGGACGCGGTTCTAAACCCGTCACTACCAGACTGCCCCTGGTTTTGGCGCCCCAAAAAATGTTTTGCCTAGTGTAGTCTATGCATTTAATCCAGCCCTGCCCATTATAGTCATGTCATTGAGTAAATGATACAAAAGAAGAAGAAAAAAGGGGTTTGCTCATAGTAACCACACTTCCCCTTGTGGTGTGTTGCTATGGTAAGACTTCCTGTTCTGACAGGAAGTGACAGTCAGTGCAAAATAAGACTGAGAGAAGCACTGGGCGTATCATTCCTCTCGGTGCGCACAGCTCTCTACTTTTTGGGATCGTGGGTTCCACATATGCTGCGGCCATGTCCAAAAAGATTAAAACCCTTGGCGTACCAGTTTATCCTGTAAGTAGGTTTTGGTATAATGGCATGTTTGTACTGTGTCTTTGTGTCTATATTCAGGAATATGGAAAATCTGGAGAATGGGAGATGCTAAGGGTGAAAAGTTTTATTAGTCTGCACACTGTTGTAACAGTCGGTATTAACAGTGCTTGTTATGTATGCAGCATTGATGTATTTGAGCCTTTAGTCACTCTATGTCAAATACAAATGCAATGGTCAGCCTGGTTAGGTGTATTTGATCAAAAAATAATTGCCAGCCCATTCAGGTTGGTGTGAATTGAACATAGAGTAACCAGATGAGCAAGAGGTTGAGCAAAATGGAACTGAACTCCTTTGGAACAAATCTGCAGAATTCTAGAGACGACACACTCCTGGAAACATGGCGAGCATGGATATTTTTCTGCTTCCCAATTCCCAGAGCAAGCCTCACGGCCGTTGTTGCAATTTAATTCATGTCATACTGTGGTGGTAGTTGTAGGGTGTAGACTGGTGATTGTGGTCAGGAGGCCATATTTGGGTCTTGAGTACCCTGTTCTCAACCAAATGCTAAAGTATGTTAAAGTAAATTATTTCATAATGTGTATATTGATAGCTTGTGATCACATGGTAATGTATGAGCTAACTCGAGGTAAAAAGTGTTTAACAGTGACAGTCCAACATTGATAATGTTAGGTAGCTAATTTGAATGAGTTTACGTTACCTGCCAGCTAAGGCGTTTCGTTCAACTCCCAGTGGTTTTCATCTAGCTATTTAAGACCGACCTACTTCCTTATTCAAGTAACACTACTGCTAGTTTTTTATCTTTAATTTATGTTCAGAAATGGAGTTTTTTCCATTTGGAAGTTGTGGGGTAAAATGTGTAAACAAAGGTGGAAGTCTGTTTGAAATGCTGGTTCCAGTTATACATACAGGTTAGTTGCATGTTTTTCGCTTTGTACCACTCTCTAACTAGTTTAAGCACTCAGGCAACTGATAATTTGCACCTCAATTATCACTTGCTTAGTACTTGCTAGTTACAATTACACTGGAAATCTAAATAAGGTTAATAAACAGCTTAAATAAATAAACACATATTTTAAAAAGGCATAGGCTAGACTAGGCATTGGAATAATATATACCTGCATATTGCAAATATCCTAATATCTGACCCATCCCTAGTTCAGAAATGACTCATGGGTCAAAGCAGGACCAGGCAGTGGGATGCCTTTGGCACAGTTGCGATAATAGTTGTTCTTCATGTCTCAACATAAGATAACATCTCAATCTGTGTGCTGTGTCACTTCTGCAAGTAACGTGGCAGGATGTGTGACTCACAGGGGTAGTGATATCTAGCAAGGCCTTTTATTTATTTCACAGAACTTTACAGACATGGGGGGAAAAGCACAAGTCTAGATTTCTTTATCAATAGTGTTTATGTCATGTCAAACCAAGCTTTGTTGAAAAGCTGGTAATTTTTTTCCACTGTGCCTGTCTGCAGGCTTCAGCCCTGTGGAGTCATCATCAGCAGGCCTCTGTAGCAGTGTTGTGACTCTTCAGAGCATAAAGTTGCCAAAAGTTCATTTTTTGACATAATTATTTAGAGATGGGGCTGGAAGTTATTCAGAGAGAAATTTAGTTATTTACTTTGTGTTATCTGTAGTTCTGGGCACACTGGTATGGTAAGCATATTACATTTTAGATCCTTTCTCCAACTACGAAACACAAGACTAGACTTGTGTATGTTGATTAAAATTGAGATCTGTGTCAAAGATTATGCCAAGGTTTCTAGAAGTAGACTTTACATTGCAAGCAATGGAGCCAAGATTTGACTGAATAAGGTCAGAGGCATGCTGTGGAGTTTAGCTGGAGAAAATTGAGACATCCGGCTTTTGACATCCATTAGACAATTCTGTAACAGCCAACTTACTAAAATCATTAGGTTTAATTGAGAGATGTATCTGGGTGTCATCAGCATAAAAGTGATTGCTGATAATTAGGCCCAAAAGGAGCAAATGCATTAAGAACAAAATTGACCCTATAATTGATTATTGAAGAACACAACAGCGTAGATCTTGTGGGAGAGGACACAGTCACTGACAGACAGAATTTTTTATTAGATGGGTAAGAAGAGAAGCAGATTGGAGCCTTTCCAGAGATGCCAGCTCAGGTTTTGAGTCTATTAGTTGGAACAAAATGGTGAATGGTATGTCCTCTGCCCCCTTTGTTCACAGAATGGATGTCTATTGCTAAACCATACAATCTGGCTTTGTTTGTGTTTGATATAAAGTAGGGCCAGAGAAAAATCTGTTTGTAAAAGAGACTTAAAGCAGCGGGTCAGGAGCAGGAGTATGTCGTTTTTGTCTTTAGGAAAAGCCGACGTAAGAAAAAAATGTTTAGATTTTTCATTTGTAATTAATGTTTTTTAATGTGATCCTGATTACTGCTGGCTTGAATATTGGTTATTAACTTAAACTAAGGTTTACAGCTACAACAAGAGATTATTACATGTTAAAAATAAGTCAACAGTAATGTTAGTTACAAGTCCAATAAATAAAGGATTTAAATTATTCAAATGTATGCATTTTGCCGTTACTTTCAAAGTTACAGATATTTGAGTTGCAAACTATCTCCATTCCAAATGTGTTCATATCTCCCATGTTCTACTGTAATTTGTCGTCTTTTGTCCTAATTGTAGTACACATGCAACCGTATATACATATTTTTTACAGATATAAGAATTATTCAACCAAAAATTAATCAAGACATTTTTCTCCATAACTCCTGTTCAGCTTTCTCAAACTACTGTCTACCAAAAACGAGGCAGTGTGGAAAGAAAATAGTGGGTCACTGTACATCCTTTATAAAATGAAACAAAATATTGATGTTGTCATTGTGATGTAAATGTCTTAATGCATGCAGGACTACCGGGCACATGGTGCCATGAGACCCTGCATTCACCTGTGCCATCTAAACATGTGCAGAGAAGTTGAAATCAGAACACCATTCAAATCTGTATCCCTTCGCTGGTGATGATGAAACGTGTTTAAATTGGGAACTTTCTGATATGATATCTAGAAAGGTTGTATGGTATAAGTAATGATTTTTTCAGGCATATATCATGGGTTGATGGGAAAAAGGAAATTAGATTTTTGTGTACACCTAACCTTGACAAAGGATACGTTTCTTTTGTTCAATTCAAACACAAATTTTGGTGATTGCTGAATCTGCCAAACTGAAGAAAAAAAAGAAAATCTGCATTTATTTTGCCAACTTTAAGGACAATTGAATGAATCTTGTCCAGTGCCTCCCCCTTTTTCTATTACACTGTTGTCTGCAACCCTTCCTTGACTGTGGGAGAGTAGAATTTTGGGAGTGTGAGAGGTTCCTGTGTGTTAATGATGACCGAGATTGTTGACAGATTGCCGGGAGGCAGACCAATAAGAAGGAACCCAGTTGTTTGTCCGTCTGGGCACCTGCTTATGACAGCCGTAATTCTATTTTGAGAGCCCCTTGTCTGTATTTGATGAGATAATGCTGCCGCTTTAAAAGAGACAGAAATCGTCATGTTGTTCTCAGTCTTTGCAGTGAGACAATCTCTGAGTGAGCTCTTGGGTCGCTTAACGATCAGTCAATTGATCTGATCAAATCACCAATTCTCTGCCTTGCCAGTCCTCATATTCTGCATATTTTACTCCTCTCTCTGTTCCTCAGCTGCTTAGCAGTACACAGATGATGAATAGAGAATGTTGATTTGGACCAGAGCTATTATCATGTCTTGGAAACTCTGGAGGAGAGTTTATAAGCAATTTCAGCTTTTGTGCAAAATGAAAAGGGCCATGATTTGGATATGGTTAGCTGATCCTAGATCAGTGTGCACCACTAACCATCACGAGCTTAGTCAGACTGCAGAGGAATGGGACTTTATAATGTGTCTTTTAGTCATGATTTTATCACAATGCTCGTATCCAGCGTGCCTCTACTGATGTTTGTAGCTCCTGCTGGTACACAGATATCAAAGTAACTTTGGACCCAAAGCCTATTACAACATTTTCCTGTATAGATGGGCTTCCTTCATTCACCAGTAAAGCAGGTGTTCCACCAGGGCAAAGGGCATGCACTTGGCACATCCAACATCACACTTCCCCAAATATTACATTTAGTGGATGTTGCCTCTAGAAAATTCCAAATTAATTTCAAGTCCTAATTCGATACATATATTCAATTATAGGCATAAGGAGGTAAATTACAATTATTTTTCTGAGAATATTCCTGCGTGCCCTTTAAGTTCCAATAGTCAATAATTGAAAATCACAGACATTGAAATCCCACGTGTTGTCAAAAGACTACTTCCAATTCATTGAGCTGTGCATCTTTGAAGAGCTCCAATCAGCTATGTGTACAGTGTACAGTCTGCCTGTGTGTGTGTGTGTGCGCGCACATGTAGAGCGCATCCGTTTTCTATAAACCATTTCATAAAATCAAATCAGGCAGCTGTAGGGAAGCCTGAAAAAAAGGTGTTAAGCGTTTTAATGCACACGAGTCTCTGACACACCCATATCCTGTTTGAAAATGGTTTCTCTTGAGTACACATGCGATGAAGCTTTCCAGAAAAAAAACACAGCTGCTGTTGATATTTCATTTCCTGGTTGTATTCATCCTTGCGTGTGTCGACACACTGTAACTGTCACTACTGGTATCTGTTTGACTCTTCAGAGAGAACCTAACCTCCCTACAGTTTTGCATGTTGACAGATTTAAATAAAGTTAACATACAGTGCAGCGCACAACCATTTCAGAGTTTGATTGGGGTTCTGCTTTGGGACAGCTTTTTAACCCCTTAATTGTCACACCATATTTTTGAATTCCTGCCTATTTAGACATGCCCATATATGACTGTTCATAGCTCAATAATTCTGATGGCAAGTTTGGTATCATTTGAATGGAAACACATTGTTGTTTATTAGGGTGTGATCATATACAGCCTACAGTACCAAAGATCAATCATACAACAAATAGATGTTGTATAGTTGAGTAGAAGGTCATGTTTGAAAAGCAATAAAGGGGATACATTTTATGATATACCTATGGGAACTAGAGGGCTTTCCAAGGTGGCCAAATTGGCCCAATGGTTTCTATTCAGTTTTGTGACACTGGAAAACTATAAAATCACTTTTGATCATCCACACCATTATGGATCAATGTTTTGCTTATAAAACAGATAATATAATAGATATGTCATTTAGCAGACCATTTTATCCAAGGTAACTTACAGTAGTGAATGCATACATTTTTCAGCATACGTGGCCCCAATGGGAATGGGACAAAAAAAAAGAAGAGAAATAACGTTAACCATTGTGTCTATCTTTGGGCTACATATGATGTAGTGATTTTCAAATATGTGGAGATTTATTGAGGGTGCAAGTCCACCCCCCACTAAAAAGGCTAAAACCAAAGAAAATCTGCTAAAATATGATTCAGAGAGCAGAGATCGCACTTTCCTTATCTATGTATTTACCGGAAGCAAGCATGCTTTTTCTCTTCTCAAAGCAAGTGTCAGCTCAGACTTTGGTTCAAAGTGGCTGCCAACTCGATTCTGAGATCACTCCCCAGAAAATACTTTGTGCTATGCTAAAAATATGGAAGACCCCATGGTTGTTCACAAGGGTCCAGAGAGTCCAATGGGTGAACTAAGCCTGGAGGTCAAGTATTTTGATCATATACATTTTTGTGGGTTTTGTTATATTTCCTTAACTGAGAACACACTGCCTGAGAGGAGTGAAGTTCCATCTTCTGCGCTCTGTTAACTTTCAACAACACCTGGTCTAACAATGTGGTGATGTGAGCCGCCATTTCAAAGCTTATTGCTTGTTTTGCCAGCTGATTTGGTGATTGTTTGACGTAGACAAAAATATCGGTTTGAATCTGTCTTTATCTGACTTGTGAAGACGCTTTTGGGGCACTCGGGCTCCTACTTTTCTTTGCTAAGTTTGTTTTGTGCCATATTCAACGACAATTCTAATCGGGCATTTCATGTTCAAGAGCGGACATCTTTTTGATCGATTACAGTTCACTCATAGCTGGCATGCCATCAGTGCAGTCCAGGGGGTGGTAAAAGAGTGCACAAATGTAATATCTGCAGTCTGTCACTCCAGGATAATAACTGTACTTGCTCACTCTGGGCCTGGTCTTTTTTCAGAAAGAACTAATGTAGGGTGTTTTTGAACAGTTCAAAACTGCAGCACAGCAGTAAGCCATATTGTATTAATTCTAAAACCTTCTCCCCTTTGCCTGTTTGTTCCAACAGACCCTGGCAGCGTCAGATGGAGGTAAGACTGGGGTTGCTTTTCCAAGGATGAGGGATGGTCATTTGGGAGCAGGTGTGGGCCATGGGCACAGACCCTGCCCTCCCTGTGTTCAGTGAGCAGCACATTGCTGAACATGCTAACATTGTAAAGGCATCTGAATTGGGATTAGGACCCAAAACACAACAAGGAAAGGAGAACCAATGTTGTGCTCACAAGCTGCACATTGCAGCATGTCACCTGTTTCCTGTGTGTGCGCTCAATGTTCTTTTGTTATTTCTGCGGTGTTTCAAGCCTGTGCTTTTAACCCATCTATGGTTACTGGTCCATGGCTTTCTTGTGTCAACTGTTACAATTTTCTTTATCAAGTTTGCTTACTTGTGCTGTTCTTGCATATGTTGGTGTGATGCTACATGCAAGGTTAAAGATAATGATGGTTATTTTAAATGCTTATTCTTAATGTCTTTTTTGATGTTGGAATCAGCCCACTTTGTTATAGCACATATACACGGTTTAAAGAAATTAAACAAAATTATGCCCCAAGAGACCAAATGTAGACGGACTCCGGATGGTGCTTGTGCACCTGTATGTTGAGAAATATGAATGTAGCGAGTGCTCTGTGAGCCAGCTGTGGTTTCTATGCTGGTGAGTGTGGAAGTGGCTGTGAGAGGTGCAGGGCTGTGGTCAGCAGCAAGCACGTCACTTGCTCACTGTTTACAATTTGTATGACATCACTGCTGGAACCCCCTGTCGACCGCTTCCTGCAGGTTGTGCACCATGTGAATGAATATGGTGTGTATTATAGAGCACAATTGAAAGTAGGATATGTGTGTGTAACGGAGTTGGTTCTGCACACAGTGAGGGATCTCGACGCGACAAGAGAGCAATTTAGCTCACCGAGCTAAAGACTCAAGTCTCTAACTCTGGGAATTCATTACACTCTTTTCCACGTCACTTTCTGTAGCGGATGCTCACATACCAGAGCACACCTGCTACATGTGCAGTGTGTGTGTGTGTGTGTGTGTGTGTGTGTGTCTGTCTGTGTGTGTGTAATAGTAGTAGTTTGTGCAAAATGTTATCTTGTGTTGACTGTATAGAGAGTTCATCTTACATAGTTTGTTTCTACTGGTGCAGTGCATGTTTTTTTCCTGTGTGGCACAGTATGAATCTATGTGTGTGTTTGTATGTGTGGCACAGAACATGTGGGGTTTTGTATGAATGTGTGTGTGTATATACTATGTGTGTGTTTGAGCAAGAGACATGTGTTCTTACTTCACTCCTCTGTGTGCCAGAGTTGAACGTGGCAGAGACAGAAAGGCGGGGGAGCAGCCACAGCCTCAACAGTAACTCCAGCCTACCCAGCATGCAGAGTGGGCACAGCCGTGTGGGCACGGTGGCCAGCTGGGCTGTCAGCTTTGAAAGGCTGCTGGAGGACCCCACAGGTGTGCTCTACTTCACGGTGAGCTGACTCCTGACCCCTGACCCTTCACACCAGGACAGGGATGAAGCCAGAGACTGTGATCATGTGTCTCAATCTCCAAAATCTGCATTCCTCTAATCTATCATGGAGTCTTGTACAGGGGAATAATGGAAGAAAAAAATATTAAAAATAAAGGGACACTGGCCATTATCAGTTTCCTTGAAGGACATTGGGAAAATTGGATAAAAATACATTTGATAATGAAACTCAGAAACCTCACTGCTCTGACAACTCTTCCAATGCAATCCATTCACAACTGGCAAGTGCATTGTGGATTCTTGTAATGCTAATTTTCCTTGTACAAACTGAAACAAAGTGGGCTTTGGGCTTTATTCTAACGTGATTGTTGAATTGATACCCCTGCAATAAGGGGTGGGGCTGTAGCAAGAAACTGAGAGACTACCAATATGAATCATGTGGAAGCTTGTGTGGGCACCAATAATATTTCACCATTTGTTGGCCAAGGTTTTTTTGGGAAGAGATTAGATGGTGTCTTGATTAGGTAGCCCCATGGTGACAGGGCCTGGTTTCCATGGGAACGTGGTTTCTGAATTCAGTAATGCTGTGTCATGACTCAACACTCTGTTTTTTTATTTATTTTTTATGTAGCAATGCTCAAATGACCCAACTGGCTGAGCATTGGCTTAATGCCATTTTGGACCACCATAGGGTTTGCTCATCAGAAACCTGAAGGGCCAAAAATAATTGCCCCTGCCCCTTTTGCTACTTTGGCAAAAGAAATGCAACAAAATTTTAGGCTATTCTAATGTACCAATCTGCTAATCCAGGTGGTTGTCATAAAGCCAATTTGACCCTACCATATGTTTGCCATAGCAGTTTGTGGATGCAAATGAATCACTAGGGTGACATTTATTGGGACTTTCTGAATACCAACGTTGACTGCTCACTGATGACATACTGTCACTTAAAAGTCGTGTGGCATTACTGGATTGGTCTCCGGTTGTTGCCCACCATATCATCAGTATCAATCACTGGACAAACAAATTTCATTTACTGGATATTTATCATGGAAATTATCATGCTTTGTGTGTGAGAGGACTGACTAAATCAGACCCAGCATTAAGGGAGGATTGAATGTGACTCAGAGGTCGGCCATGAGGAGGATGCTGTATTGCTTTTGGATTGGATATTGACTGATAGGGTCTGACTGTGAGTTTGGCAATTTTGCAGGCTTTCTTGAAGTCAGAGGTGAGCGCAGAGAACATCCTGTTCTGGCAGGCATGTGAGAAGTTCCGTCAGATTCCGGCCAATCAAAAAGAGGAGGTAAGATTTTATGAGGGTGATGGTAAAATAGAATTATACGAAATTAAAATATTATGACGCATGTATAAAGATCTATATCTTACTTGTATATCAGTAGATATGTAAGTAAAAATAAAATATACTTCCCAATGTGCCTCATTACAACGAGTTTAAAGCCATGGGCAAAAGCTGGTGATAACTTAGGGTTAGCGGTATAAAGAGGGTATGCAAAAAATGACAGGCAACAAAAACAATTAAATGCACATATTTGCTTATTGATGATTTGCTCTTCAGACCACTTAATTTGGTAAATTACCCATTTGTGTTCCAATTCAATATGATTAATAGGCACAAAAAAAGTGTAATAATAAAGTCCCTGTATTTACAATAACTGCAGTAGCGCATATTTGCCAAATGTCTAAGATTTCTCAGAATCAGATATTGAAGCATGAACAATTAGCCTGTAATATGCAAAAACTGTGCTGTAAGTATGTTGAATATAACTACCTAATATTCAACTAGCTAAATTAAGCTTGTGGAACTTCCAAGGAATAGATTCATACATTTTTAGCCACACCAATTTTTACTCTTATTGTGGTTGTGAAATGTACCAACCAGGTTTTTATATTCTACCAACTACCTCTCACTACACATCATTCTTTTCAATTGGAAGAGATTTGTACAGACAATTGCCCGAAGTCAGCAAAGGTAGCGGTATAGCGGGTTAGCACTGTATAGTATGCATCTCAACAAGTGTGTGTGTGCTATTTTCAAACACAGAATTTGAAACTCATACAAATTATTTAATACACACTTCGAGTACATAGAGTTTATGCTTTGTATCTTTGAGTAACTTTTGTTGATACAATTTAAAAAATATATTTTGAGTCATGGCTTTATTTTATGTATTTATTTGAACTATTGAGGCTTTAATGCATGACATTCACCAAATTAATAACGTTTTGCTGAATAAAAGATCAACAGCATTGTGTTTACAAAGTTGTGATTTGTCTTTAATTTTATAGAATTGCATATCACAAGCTTGCTAACCTCCGGGGAGCAACCAGCTAGCAGTAGATGGCTAGCTAAATATTATGTTACTGGAAAGCTAGGTAGAGTGCTATTGTTAATGAAACACCCCTAAGTATAGCTAGTTAGCTAGCTAGTTAATGAGGTAGCTAAGCAGACATCAAGCGAAGGTTGATGATGGAATATCACAGGCAAGGTACCTACACTTCTACACGTCAGTGTGGTTAGATATGTTGTGAAAGTGAAATGCCAGAAACTAGCTGGTTGTTTTAATGAAATTCTGTGTAGCTAGGTTCCTATGTATGCCAGGTGCATGAATTAAACCGAGTTTACCTAATCACCCTGGCTATAAGCAGGGTTTAAATGTGTGATGATACAAAATCATGGGCAAAATTTATTTTTGTTTGATGCATAAATTGAAGTGAATATACAGTAGTTACATTTCTATAAGACATAGTATTTGAATATTCTGGTGTTGTGAGTTTAAGAAGCAAGACAGAAAAATGACCTCCATTCCGTTTTTTGAACATGATTTTTTTAACATTATTGGCTGTATAGCAGTTGTCTGTGTGTCCTGCAATTGACCACTATGAACAGATGGGGTTATTGGTAGAAGTAGATCTGAACAGATCTTTATTGGTTGAACTAGACATTGACCAATGGGGGGATTAATCATTTGAGGGCCTGGAGCAATTCTGATGATGTACTTGGCAGGAAAATTAAGGTGAAGCAGAAGTAGAAGAAGAAAAGGAAGTAACACAAAATAATATGTGTTTGGGGCTTCATTGTGTGGCCGTGTGAAGTATCTGAATGATGTGTATTTACATGAGGACAGAGCGTACAGAAGTGAATGGTTGTAAGGTCTGTGGTCATTGTAGTTATTTCTGTGGGAGACCCTGAAAAGCGCCAAACTCTAGGTATGGGGTATATAATAACATTCTTTATTGCCATGTTACACACGTTACAAACAAGGTAATTTGAATCCGTTTTTCTGCATATCTCTCCTAAGAGAGATCGGAGCGCAGGGTCAGACATAGTATGGCACCCCTAGAGCAGTCAGGGGACAGTGCCTTGCTCAAGGGTGCTTCGGCAGTACATTGGAAAACGTGTGTTCAAAGTTAATCTGTATTGTTTGGATTCATTTTCAATATGGTTATTTGTGGAAGTTTAATCTTCAATCAGCTGAGGGGTCTCGGTATTATTAAAAGTGCCTTCCGCAATTGGGCATGAGAGGTACTTTGCAAATAAAGTTTTTATTTTTTTATTTCTTGTTTTTATTATTATGGACTGAACCTTCTCCCTCTGTTTAGCTGGTCCAAGAAGCTTGCTCCATCTACAATGGCTATCTCTCCAGCTGTGCCTTCAATGCCATTAACATTGACGATACTGCCAAGACCGAGAAGAGAGACCTGGTCAACCCCAAACCTGACATGTTCAATAAGGCCCAACAGCAGGTACTCAGACACAGACAAACAGACAGACATGCTCCACAAGATCTGACAGCAAGTACTCACAGACAGACATTTTTACCATCTGACAGAAGGTACTGAGACAGACAGACTAAAATCTTTCATAAGGTATGTTTGAAACTGAAAAACATACATTCTGGGAAGGTGCAGCAAGAGACAGACTGGCAGAGCTGAGCTGGCAGAGTGTTGCATTTTGGGTAGTTTCCCTTAAATGACTAAATCCAGCAACTCACAATTCTATAAACATCATGGGTGTATAAATTATGTCCTTATTGTGTTGGATCTGAAATATAAATTGTGACTATAGCAGAGACACAGGACTACACAGAGACACTGGGTTTGCATCCAGTACTGTACACATCTAGGTACACTGTCCTGCCCAAGTAAAATAGCCCTCCTGAAATGCTCTTGCTCCGGCGGTTCGATCTACAGATCTTCAAACTGATGAAGTTTGACAGCTACACGCGCTTCGTCCGCTCCCAGCTGTACCAGAACTGCATGCTGGCCAATGTGGAGGGCAAGCCACTGCCAGACCTTGGCACTGGGTCCAAAAGCCCAGCATTCAGGAAAAGTGGCCTGGTTGACAGCCCCTCTCTCGAAGACATCAAGAAGGTAAAACTAACCTCAACTCTAACTAACGCCTCAACTCCCATCCCCACTAATACATTTTTTGCTTTTGACCTATTGATCCGTATATTGGTTCTCAGACTACATTTCTTTGAGTTTAAATGTTCTTAATTCGGCTGTGGTAAATGAGACGTCATCTGTTTCCCAGCAGAGGAAGAAAGCCAAAGTGGGTAAATCTCTTCCTTTTGACATGGAGACTGGGGCGAACTGGAAGAGGGGCTCTGCTGAGAGCAAGGAGGCCCAGGACAAACGCTGTGCGAAGAGAGGATCATGGGGAGGTATAACATTATAATGGAGTGGGGTGGTGGCTCCACTTCAACTGCAGTGCTCATTACATGTGTTGCACATCAGTGACTCAACAAACACAACTGGCAATTACAGACTGGGGAAGGGAAAAATATGGGGGAGGAATGTACAAAAATGGCGGTGTATGACATCTTTCAGCTAATGCAGCTATATTACTAGCATTTTACTGTCATGTCAGTCTCTGAGCTTGTTCACTCAGACCTCCCTACCCACCTCCCCTGCAGCAGAGCTGTCCGACCCCTATGTGACTGTTTCGCGACAGTCCTCGGCCAAGTCAACCAACAGTCTGGAGCTGGGTTATCTCAACACCAAAGTAGAGGTGAGCACTGGGTTCCCGAGGAGGTGTGTGCGTGCGTGCATGCGTTTGAGTTTGGACCACATTTTTTTCTGGGTCTGACCTTGTGATAATGTTAATCCAATTGAAGCAAGAGAAAGTTAAATTGGAACAGACCAGAAGAAATAGCAGTGTTCAAAAATCTGTTCAGGTCCCATTTTCAAAAATTCGCATCCCTCTAAATAATGGTCAGTTACACTGAGCCTAATTATCTATGTGTGGACGTTTATTGATTATACTGAGGGTATGAAGCTTCAAATGGCTTTTTTTGCCACTCTCATCAGGTACAGAATGTTATGCAAAGCCTGTACTTGAGGCCTCCTGGGTGGTCTAGCGGTTACAAGATTTGATGCTGGCTACTGTGACTGGGGTTTGATTCCACCGGCCATGGCTGGGAGTGCCACTAGGGGGCGGCAATTGGCTGTCTGCCTCAGGGAGGGGGGAGGGAAGCCGACAAGAGTTCGCTGTGCATAGGAGTGACTCTGGAGTTCTGGAGTTACGGTCAACGGCTTGATGAGTGCAGGCTTGGCGGAGACGGTGCTTCACCTTTGTCACTGCCGGTCTCAGGGCTACGGCAGTGAACTCACAATACAAGGGGGGGATTGACATGAAAAAGAGGGTGTAATTGGCTACTAATTTGGGAGAAAATGGGATCAAATCAGAAACAAATTCTTTAAAAATAAATACATTTAAAAATTGATGAAAAAAAAGCCCATGCTGCTATATGCTCCATATAAAATTTTAATCTCTGCACATTCTGTATCTCCCATAAATGTACACATTTGCATGGTAAATGTTGCTGTCCCTCACATGGCCGTCTCCATTTTTGAGTAACATATTTTCTGCTCTTAGGAGCCCCATCTTCCAATAAGACTTCAATACAGCCCAGCATTAGAGATGAGCTCTTTCATGAATGTGTTCCAAATGACAAAAAACATTGATATAATTCAGCCCTGTTTTCCTCACCCCTTTCCTTTTTCATTCTCCCTCTGCCTCTCTCCTTTCATTCTTTTCCTTGCTCTCCCGCTTCTCTTTCCTCTTCTCCCCCTCTCTTCTCCTCCCTTCCCTATCCCTCTTACCTCCTTCACCCTCTCTCTTCATTTATTGTCATCCCCTGCTCTCCTTATTTCTCCCTCCTCTATTATCTAATCACTCCATCCTTTCTCTCCCTCTGTCTCCTCCATCTCTCTACCCCCTATCCCCTCCACTCCACTTTCAGAATGGGCGTTCCAGCCCCCGGAACCAGGAGCAGGAGCGCCCAGGTACTGGGCAGGCGGAGAAGTACTGCTGCGTGTTCCTGCCGGATGGGACGGCCTCCCTGTGCCCTGCACAGCCAGGCCTCCGTCCGCTAGCAGGACTGTGGACATGTCATCATCTACCTACAGAACAAGGACAAGGTGAGGCCCACTTGCCAAATGGGCTCTCCCCTTCACCCCTCTTTCTACTCAGAATACTGCTCTCAATCAGTCAGTCCATTTTGATTTCATACAGCTCTCTTAAGGCACAGTTGCACTACAATGAGATGAGCGAAAACAAGCTGAATTGTGGAGAAAGGCCTGCATCACCAAATGCATCACATTTCAGTTGCTTAAAGTAAGGCCATAATATATGCTGTTTGCTGTTGCTCCCATTGTCTCATCAGAACACTGTTTTAGGGGCCTTCATCTGCTCGGAACACTGTTTTAGGAGCACTCATCTCC
The DNA here is from genome assembly GCA_029706075.1 of Aldrovandia affinis. Taxonomy (NCBI): domain Eukaryota; kingdom Metazoa; phylum Chordata; class Actinopteri; order Notacanthiformes; family Halosauridae; genus Aldrovandia; species Aldrovandia affinis. The sequence continues at coordinate 4,427,066 of JAINUG010000048.1, forward strand.
TTTTTTTTACGGCTGCTTGTCTCCCGGAAACACTGTTATAGGAGCCCTCTGCACTCTCTCCAGGTCTCTCTCCAGCAGCCTCTCTCTCTGGACCAGGACAGTGCTGTGCTGAGAGATCAGCAGGTGTCTTTGGAGTTGCGGGTGACCATTACGTGAGTCTGGTGACCACACTGTACCTTTTTAATATCTTTTCATAAGCCTCTCTGTCAATGAGTAGAGCAACGATAGGAGAGTGAGGCTTCATGGCAGTACAGTGCAGGTTGGGTTGAGGGATTGCCTATATGATTTCCTGTTGTTAGTGACTCACTGATTTTAACCAGTTATTGCGTTTTGGGGGACAGTGGGGATCATGAAGTGTCCTCCTTTCCCATTAAACCTGTAGACGTGTGAAATAAAAATGGACACAACGTGTGCACTTCAGGTTAGAGGTGGTGTTCACGGGGAAGGCGATGGGGATCAAGGTGAAGTCCAGCAAGACACTGATGCAGACGCTCTCCACCGTGCTGCAGAAGCACCACCTCCAGCCGCAGGAAGTCATCGTCACCATGGTAAAGGAGTGGGTTGTCAATGGCAGTCATGCCCGCCCAGTGAAAAGAAGAGATGCACCCAATCATTTTATGCATTATAGGTTTCGCTTTTTGCTCAGGGACACAATTTGTCTTTGTCTTTGGGGTGTCAAACCAGCTGTATAATCCAGTTCTATTTCTCTGGAAAAGTTGGAAAAAGTGACTGTCAACTGGCCAGCCTTTATTTTAACGTGAGTGCTGTCACAAGATGCAAGAGTTAAAATGTCCATGGCTAGTTCTTTAAACTGAGGTAATGCCAAAACCATATTTGCTTTGAAACCGATAATTAGAGGCCTCTGTTTAATAAATGTGTTTACATTCTTTAATTTTTCCTCAGACCTATTCAGGAGAGTTACTGTTTGTTGCTTTGGAAAAGCTCGCATTATGCATGCACTGCGTCTGAAAATCTTTTGAACCTATTCTATCATTCTTCCATTCAGCCTCCTAATGTTGTCTCTGGCGTGACAAAACAAAGATTTGCATTTTTATTTTGGAATAACTGAATATCTTTCTCCATCTGGATGAAAATGCTGGGGAGCCAGATGGAAAATGATACAGAATGCATTATAAATTGAAAGTGTCAATTCCAGGGGATCTTTTTGACAGCGTATGAACATTGAAATGTTACTATACTGTACTGTGTGCTCAGTGATGCCGAACCTTTCGCTCCATTTGCCCCTTCACTCCAGAGTGGGAGCAAGGAGCCACTTAACCTGAACATGGCCGTTTTCTCGCTGGCCAACAAGAGACTGCTCCTGGACCATGCAAAAGGTGAGCGCACAGCATCACATCTTTAATTATGCATAGTGTTTACCTATTTTCAACAGACAGTGAGATGCTCTTTCTGTGAAATTAACCTTGGCGACTTGTGCTGCTGCAAAATTCAACCCCTCCAACTCCCACCAAAAATAAATAAATGCATCGGGATACTTATGTTTGTTAACATGCATATGCAGTGGATATTGCAATGACGTACCTGCTGCCGTTAGATCACAATCTTGGGTATGTAAATTGGGGACATTACCCTGTTTGTTATGTTCTACTGTCTATGACCTTTCCTGTCATTTATTTAGTCATTGATTTAGCGTGATGTTGCTGTTCTAGACCGTTGTTATGCACTATGTGTGTGTAACACATACTGATGTGTCCTTATAGCATGATTTCTCAGCATGACACTCAATCACTGCATCACTGGCTATTCTGTATGTATTCTCTTGTTGTTCATGTTGCTGCAGTGATAAGCATTTAATTTATCTGACCTCGATGGTCTTGATAGTTGCTCTATATCAGGGGTGTCCATTAAATCGCCTGATTCAACTAATCAAGTTCTTGATTGAAGACCATGATTGGTTGATTAGCTGAATCGGGTATTTTAGAGCCGGGCAAGAACAGAAACTTGAACCCACACTGGCCCTTCTCGGATAAGATTGGGCACCCCTGGTCTAGATAAAGTTGTCTAGCCCAAAAAATTGGTACTGTACATTAGTTTAAAATGATTTTCTTGGCTTTTTAAGAATACAGTCAGGATTGTGTAGTAGAGTGTAAGTGCAGTCTTTAACTGGGTAACACTCTCTGGGACTCCTGAAACCGTGCATGTGCGTGTCTACATCATTTGCTTGAGAGCCTCTCTTGAGAACTCCATTAGAAGAATTCGGGCCAGTGTAAGGCCCACTGTACCTTCAGCGGAGATGTCCCTGCAGATTTGCGTTGTGTTTCAATGCATCACGGTGCGCTGTGCCCACTCGCTGGGCCACTCTACTATGAGTGAGTCCACTTCACATCACATACCACCGTCAAGCTTTCCACTCCACCTCTTCCACAGCGAGCGGGATTCTCTTCATACAAACAGGCTTCCAAAGGCCCACAGCACTGCTCACAACCGCTGCTCCTGCCTCTGTTTGGTCAAATATGTTTTCTTGCTAAAAAGATGCATGTGATCGTGTGGATTGGTGGGTTTTAGTTCTGGAACTAAAAAGAATACTCCCCTTCTAAAACAATGGGTCTTCAATTTTGCTCAATTTTGTATTCCATCAAAACGGTGCGCTTGGTACTTTCACAGCCCGGGATTTTTGGGTTGTGCAAGGCACTCTGGGATTAATGGCAATAGATCCCTGTAATACTTGGGCTGCATAGTCAGTCTCTCTCTCCTTTGGCTCCTCCTATATTGAAATACAGAGGATGGCGAAAGTGAACATCAGCTTTTCTTATCATGGATATACTAACGATGACAGGAACATTACTCTGCCATTATCAGTTGACACATTGTCAGAGAAACATTTGGCTTTGAGTTTTTAAACGATAAAGGCCTATTTGTAACAAACAGGGCTACAGTCTCTATTAAATTAGGCTAGATAAGACTGTCCTTGAATTCTATGTCCTTGAATTCATTCTCTCTGCTGCCCATATAGAAAATAAAAGTGGAAGTAATAACTCGACTCCGTGGATTCATGTGAAATATTTCCAAAAGCTGTGAGTCAGTTTTTGATCAGCTCAATATCAGAGATGTTCTGATTTTCTTTCACAGGTAAAGAGCAGTCCAGTCCCCCTAAACTCACTTCCGAAGCCCCAGGTTCACAGGTCAGTCCCATGTTGACAATACTAGATGGAAGCAAAATGACAGGCTTTTACGCTCAGACCGTGATGCACTGTGGGCAAATGGGCTCTCCTGTGTCCATGGTGACAGTGTTTATTTTTAACCCCTCTCAGGAGCAAGCAGAGGGCCCAGCTGAGGCAGAAAAGCCCCTCACTGTCACGGCAACCAGAAACAAATCTGCCTCAAAGTCCAAAAACCCTGCGATTCGGAAGGCGTACGACATTGACGGTAGGTTTAGGTCCCCAGGCTTGAATTTGAAAACCTGTTTGTGTCACAGACACTCATTCGGAGTTGCATATACGAGCAGTATTTTGAAACGATCCCATATTTTAAAAAATGCCTTACACTCAAAAGCAGAAAACTGAGAGTTAAACAAGACACTTTGGGCTGTAAGAGTCCTGTGTAATGGGGGGCAAAGACCATTTGATACTTCCTCTCACTGCAGTTTGGTTTGATGCCTCAGGGAGTGACCAGCAAAGCATTATGGGAGTGAGAATACAACAGCGATGGCTGTCGCTCCAGATCAGGCGCTTGGATGTTAATCCAAGAATTGGTAAACTATAGGATGGAGAAGGCCAGCCTTTTTAATAAAATGTCTGGGTTTGGTTTTATGGATGATAATAATCATGGGAATCTTTTTCTCATAGAGGGATAAGCTGACAGAGATCTGATTTACTCTCTCCCAGTTGCTCTTTTATAGCAAATTTAACACTGCTAAAAATAATCATTTAAAAAATAACTATTTTCGCTAGTAATAGGGGAGAGAGATTTAATGAAACATATAATGGGTAAAGCTGCAAAGAGCTGTCAATCACTGACTTCTTTGAACCAATTCAAAATAATTTGCCCATTCGCAGCAAACAACATGGATTGGTTCACATCCACGAGGATATGACAGCTCTTCCTGTTAATATAAGAATTAAGTTCCGTAATGTAAGAATCTGTGATTGTTTTGTTATCTTATCATATGAAATATGCTCTTTTGCAACTCCCATTTGTTACTTTTCATTTTTTATTCATTATTTAATTTACTCTGTTTTATCCATGATGATATTGTTTTTGCTCAAGGATTTTTTAACAATGTTTCTCAAAAAAATAAAGAACCTTTCTGAGATAAACATGAGTCACATGAGAAGAGACTGAGGAGATAAGATGTGCACTGAAGGCTTTCTCTCTCTCTCCCCCCCCCCGTAAGGGCTGATAGATCTTCTCTCCAAGGTGCAGTGCTGCCGGGTGGATGACCAGCGGGGCTTGCTGCGAAAAGAGGACCTGGTGATCCCACCGTTCCTGATGCTTCTCCCTGACCAAAGCAAGAGGAACACGGTGAAGCAAGAAGAAGGTCAGGGAGAGTGTCCACCTCCACCATCTGGTGAAACCGAGGGGCAGTCTTCCAAGGCTCCTCCCACCTGCCCTGATCACGCTCTCACAACCTCGTCCAATAAACCAACAGGTGGACCATTACACAGTAAAGTAGAATCAAAACCAGAACCGGGAACCACGCCAAAGGGTCCAGACCCGCTGACCAGCTCACCTAATTCTCATGCCGTTAGCCCGTCCACCTGCACAGACTCTCCTCGGGAAACAATGGTGTGAGCACACCTCGCTGAAATGCTTGTTTTTGTTTTTTTCACCATATCCTCATGCAAGTGTGCCTGGAGCAAAGCCTTTAGCGTCTGCCTCAGAAAGGCCTTCGAAACGCATCACCCAATGAACACGTTCTATCACAGACTGTACTCACTTCTTGCCTCATCTTTTTATTTCTTCTCTTATAACCTTTTCTAAAACAAAAAAGGAAACTACATTTTCAAAAATGCTAACTTTATGTGGACTTTGTTGTTTTGTAAAAGCATAATTTATTTTTGGGATTTAATGGCGTAGTGCTCAAATATGTTGTTCTGAATTACTGCTGTATTTATTTGGAACAGAGCTGATTAAGTTACTGCTGCTACACCCAAAGGCTTGTACCCTCCTCAATTTAAACACATGCGTGACATCATGAAGATGCTTATGCACTTTTTTGCACTTCTATATTAGCTTTAGTACAGTAATGATATTTAAACTGTTTTAATCTCAGAGAAAAATCAGCTATTGAATTTGATGCTGTTCTTTTATCATGTATAAAACTGCCTCCTGGAGCTTTTTTGCTCTCCTTCCTCAGTGTGTGAGGAAATGCTGATGTGCTGATATACCAAAGATACATTTTCTTATGTACTGTATGAAAAGTTACATTTTGAGAAATGCTTGGTTTTCTGCCGCCTCTTACTTTGAGAGCTAATTGAGAAAGGAACAGACTCTGTGAAGACACATTTTGGCCTGGATTTTTGTCATTTTGTTCGTTGTTTGGAATGCTTTCCTCTTGCTATTGTGTTTTTGTCTATGTGAACGTTCACTTTTTTTTTTTTATGCTCACCTGCTTGCTGTGACTAGCCATGGCGATGTGTCCCCTTCTCAGTGTTCTGTCCCAGCCCCGAGTGCCCTCAATGCAGGTCCTAGAATTCCACTTGAATTGACACTGGACCAAATAAATGGATGGCAGCCTGGCCTTTGCCTCTTGACTGTTTACTCTCTGGGTGAAGCATGAGGTGTGTGAGAGCAGGGCTCCAGACGAACCTTTTTCCACTGCCATCAACCTTTTTAGTTGGTGGCACCAGTACATGATTTAGTCACACCAAAATGTTGCCATGGCCCAACACAGTGGATATAATGAATAATCATCTTTTAAATTACCATGCCATATTGTTTTGCTGTGATGTATAGCAGGGCTCCAGACTAACTCTTTTTCCTAGAAGTGCTTGTGCTACCAAGCCAGCGCAAGCTAAACATTTGGTAGTGCAACATTAAATTTGGTAGGCCAAGCAAAATCTTCAGTCGTGCCATAGAAAATAGACTTTTATTGGTGCATTATAAATATGTTTTACATTACGTTGTCACTTTCATCAATAGCCCGATTGATGAATGAACTACATGATCTGTAGTTTGGCCTCCTGGCCCTCTACAAACTCTATTGCCAGCCTTGTCAGTGCTGCACATTTTACAATACACACAGTGCATTGCATTATCCCTATCCTTATTGTGCCTTAACCATGTAAACTCCTTAAACCTTTCCATATGGCAGGAGTTGCCAAACTCGGTCTTGGGGGACCTCCGTGTATTCTGGTTTTCGTTCCAATCGTAATTGCAATTCCTGAACTATAATAAGCTGTTAATTGTTTTTCATTAGACACTTTGTGAAAGGGGGATTGAATCTTTGGCAGGCTACACATAATTGCCTACCCAAAAAGATGGTATTTTGGCATTTTCTCCTCCTAGATATACAAAGTAGGTTCATATGTGTCACCAATTTGCTTTTGGCGCATTCAGGCTTTGCAAGCCAGACATGAAAAGAGAGAGGGGGAGAGTTTTTGGCACAGACAAGACAACAGCCCCATCACCGCCATTTCTTTTATTTCTTCTGTTACCACAAATATGAGTTGGATTTCACACTGACATGCATGAATGGGTGCTGTCCAGGACAAGATTTGTCAATGTGGCTTTATGGACTGAAGTAATTCATAAGTAGAGCCAGGTGATATGTCTATTTCACTGATATATCAAGTGATATGATAAACCTGTCTTCATCCATCCATCCATCCATCCATTATCTAAGCCGCTTATTCCTGGTCAGGGTCGCGGGGGGGGGGCTGGAGCCTATCCCAGCATGCGTTCCGGGCGAGAGGCAGGAATACACCCTGGACAGGTCGCCAATCCATCGCAGGGCCTGTCTTCAAATATATGAATATAGACATATTTCAAGAAAGGGACATAGGATCTATTCCCCTATGTTATACTTCCTCAGTTATGCATAAATTCACTAAATCCGTACCAAGTGAAATAATATCTAAGAAGATCTGGACCTTGGTGCTTATGAATGAAGTGCATGCACAATAAAGTATTCATGATGCTCTCCTGGATATATTTCACGATTGCAACTAAGACTTGTGTTCCGAGTGCTTACACCTGCTATTATTTTATGTTTCACAATGTCAAACCCACATTTAGATATTGATTTTCATCACATTTTTATCTGCTTTCAATTTTTGTGAAGCCGAAAAGGTTTGTCTGTTTGCTAAACGGTGTGATTCTCGATAAGTAGATTCTCTAATAAGTAATTCCTTGAATTGGGTCAGACCGCCACAAACATTGACCAGATCAAATGAGAAAAAGTCACTTTTTTGGCCAATGACACAGAAAGGTGCATCTTATCCTCTCAAAAAAATAATCTATTGGTTAGAAATCATGAAAGGGAAATGAGTGGAGCTCCAAGAAAGACGGGGTGTATAGTGAGCATGCGTGCACATTGTGACATCCCGAGGGGCTGCACCGGAAAATGGCTGCCTGGCCCTTTCATTCTTGGGAGCCACTGGAGGAAACCGAAAAACTTCATTTTCCAACAGCTCGCAGTCCCACACCTGAACGAGGTCAAGCGATTCGGACTATGGACAGCTGAATGCCATTTAGAGGCCTATTTAAAGGACTCGGTTGTGCTACACTGAGGAGGAAGTCGTTTGGTTATTTGGACGAGAAGTGTTTGTTTGGACGAGAAGTGTTTGTTTGGGAGAGAATTGTGTTTTGACCTGGATTGTTTGAGGACCCCCCTTTGTGTACTGACTACTGGACTGTATTACGGAACTGACCTGGATTGCGACATTGGATTTTGGACAATGATGACGAGTAAAGATTGTGGACTTTGTGTTTGTATTCCCCCGAAGACCCCACCCTTTTTGTGTTTGTTGAAATTAGTTTATTAAATTATTGTTTCGTTTGTAATACTGCCTCCTCCGAGTTATTTAATTTGCCTATGCCCTCTGCAAGGTCCGTGCGTGTCGCCCAACCCCTAGGGACACCACAACATGAAGAGTGAAATTCTGACAGGGAGTGGAATTTTGCTTGAAAGAATAAGGTGGTTTATTTTAGTGTGAGATTTGGCCGAATTGCATTGCTCCTGCAACAACCTAGGACTTGGCTGAGTTCATAAACAATAAACTAGCCAAAAGTTAAAGTGGTAGGTAGCTAGCTAACAATCACTCTTTAGCCAGAAACTAATTCAGGCTACAGAAGCTACAACAGAGACTCTAATACAAGATCTAAGGATCAGCCTACGCAACATTTGATATGGTATATTGTAGTGAATTCAGGGAGCAACAATCGGCAATCTGTCGCTAGCTTTTTTGTAACTGGCTTGCTACACAGTATTTGAATCCACATCACAGCGATCACCCGGACCTGCCGATTCTCCATAACATCCGGAGGATCCGACCGTTCCTCACCCAAGAGGCCACACAACTCCTGGTCCAGACCCTGGTGATCTCATGTCTGGACTACTGCAATTCCTTGCTGGCAGGCCTACTGGCCTGTGCCATCAAGCCACTGCAACTGGTCCAGAATGCTGCTGCACGTCTAGTGTTCAATCAACCCAAGTTCATGCATGTCACCCCTCTACTATCCTCTCTGCACTGGTTCCCCATCGCAGCACGCATTCAATTCAAATGCCTGGTTCTAGCTTATCAAGTGGCTAGAGGAACTGCTCCCCCTTATCTCCAGTCACTCATCACACTCTACACCCCAGCCAGACACCTCCGTTCCTCCTCTGGCAAACTAACTGTCCCATCCCTCCGGGCACCCGGCAGCCGCTCCTCGCGGTCTCACCTCTTCTCTGTCCTGACCCCTCGGTGGTGGAATGATCTTCCGCACTCTACGGCGGCACCGTAAGTATATTGAAATCTGATCTCTGTATGGTTTGTCCATGGGCATTAGATTTGTGCAGGCTCTGCTTAGACCCTATCTTTAGTTACGCAAGGGAAATTATCAGGGTCCAACGTGTACGAGCAATGGATATTTTTGGTCGCAGTCTGGAGCCCTGCCTGAGATAACAATTGGCATCTTTAATTCTGTAGCGTGCACTGTTTAGTAAAATTTCAATAAGCCACTGGCCTGGGTGATGGGGCAGCATGGGAGGGGGAGGGGGAGGGGGAGGGGGAGGGGTTGTGATGTCATCAAAGTGATGTTTCTGTGGCAACGTATGTTCACCACAGCTCTGTATGATGATGAGCCTAACCAATGTACAGGCTATTTGACAAGGTGCTGCTGCACCTGAAATGGCAGCTATAACCAATCTTCTCACTAAATTAAAGCTTTGGTACTGTTTTTAGTTTTTTTAAGAATAGCTGCATCTCAATCACCTCTAATTTCAACAGGGATGCACATGGCAATCCATTTAGTTTAAATCAATGTAACAAGTTGGGTGCCAAACTGGTGCCAACACTAATCTTTGGAATAGAGATTAGGAAAGAGAAAAGGAATAGAGATCTGTTCTTGGGAAACCTAAAATTGGCACTCATGCTGCACTCTGCACAAACTTCTACCAATTACCAATTATATGCTACCAGCTGGTCTGGGGTCAGCAAGGGTGAAGGAACCAGCTGAGAATGCAACATGGAGCTGGTGACTGGGTGCTGGCTGCCACTTGCACCCCTGTGGGGTGGGGGGGGGGGGGGGGGCATAAGGACAAGTGTATGTGGGGGGGCTGAGCTTCCTCTGAATCACACCATGAATCAGAGAGCTCCTCCTTCCTTTTGTATATCACTGCTGCATATGCGGTTTGAGGTTCAGGCAGACTAAATACAAATGGGCAGTGTGTCAGGTCATTCAGTCACTCCTCATTCGGTCCAGTTTTCACTCAAAGCCCTTCTCATCAGTCGTTACAGACAAGGCATGTTACACACCATTTACATTTTATGGCGTCTGAGCCCATTAGCCTGCCTCCCACAGAGAGGTGGGGAGAGGGGGAGAAGGCACTGAGTCTGGCATGATGAAGAACTCCCCAGCCCAAGGACCTGCTGCCAAGATCCCTCTCTTCTTATTGCATTTCTCTGTCTCATACATTCACACACACACAATCTGTGTGTACTGCAGGATTGTTTTCAAATTGTATCAGTATCTGAAGTAAAGTTATTTCAAATGCATATTTGACCAAGGTCTGATACATACAAACACACCCACACTCAATCACATACATAGATACACATACAGTACAAATACACAAACACATACAGTGCAAACACACATTCAGCTCTATATTGAAGTAGGTGGGCTGTGATTGGTCAGGTGGCATGCACCTGATGTCCTTGGACAGTGGTGGTGGCGGTGATGGGTGGTGGGCTGGAGGATACCATTCAATACGTTTTTTATGAATGGACTGCGAGGAGCTTGGGAGGCAGGACTGTGCCTGCGGAATGTACATTGCAAACTCGCCAGCAGCACGTCTCCACCGCGAGAGAGCACGAGGGAGAGAAAGAGGGAGGGTTGGATAGAGAGGGAGAGAAGGTAAGGCTTCGTTTCTGTAGCATTTGGCATTCTTGTTTCCTCTCTGGTGGTCTCTGCTGTTTATTCATTCCGCTGGGAGTCGCCCAGTTGCCACTGTGACTGCAGCGTCACACACAGCAGGGAAAAGCCACCAGGACTCAACGTTCCCGTGAGAGCGTCTACTCACACAACCATTCCCGGCGTTTGGTCACATCACAAGTGTCCAACATTCAAATGTTCCAGTCAGAAATCTGAAAGGTAAGGCACCTGTGTACTGCTTGATGCCATGATGTTGATGATGATAATGATGGTGATTTGCCTTTGTTTATAATGCTCTGTTTTTACAACAATCTCTGCCTTCAACTGTTGTACTCCCTGTTTTTACTTTAAACTCTTGTCTTGTCAAGTACAATAAAATAAGTAAAGATATATATGGGAAAAACATTGAAAATAATGTCACCTAGGTATTTTCTAGGCTAGTGCACATTCTTTAAAAGCCAGGGACAGCTCTGTGGTCATAAGTATGAGGCTGAGTGTGCATGAGTGTGTGTTTCTAGTTTCAGAGAAGGGCAAAAGCATTTGTGGTGTAGAGCATACATTAAGTGACCACATAAAAGATGTCCTTGGGCTTCCCGTATTGATAAAATGAATGCTGTGTGTGTGTGTGTGTTTGCAGTAAGCTACAATTGAAGTAAGCTGTTGACTTTTGTAATTGCTGTGGTTAAGGGTTAATAAGGATGATGCCCTCTAATTATAAATCATGTTCAACAACATCAAACCTCCCACCCCTCCCACACACACAACACATGCATGCTCAATAGCTGCCAGCTACACATTCAGACAAAACTGATTTCTGTTTTCTGAATGTATTTTTAATTATGAATTTGCCATTTATTTGAAAAGCATTCCACAGGTTATAAAAGATTTTGGACTATAACATTTCCCTGCTATCAGTCCAAAGCAACAATTTGGTCATTAAATCCAATCAGCAGGGGGCCGATATCCAGGCACATGCCTGTTACAGAATAAAACGCTCATTCAACCAAAGAATATATTTCAAAATGGCCACGTCGTCAAGGCTTTGTGTACATGTGTTATATGTGATGTTTGTGGAAGATGTTTAGGGTACTGCTTTCTCTGGAGGAGAAAACGAATGTGATCACTTCATGTGGGGGGTGGATGTTTGCAGAGGGAAGAGAAGAGGGAGAGTGAGGGGAAGGGGTGGGGGAAGGGGTTCCTGAGATCAGACAGGTAATCTATTGTGTCACCTATTTGTATCTATAACTTGTAATGTTTCTTTGCTTTTGTGGAAAATGTATTGAAGTAAACTACAGCTCTTAGAATATCTTGAATTGTATAACTTAACTATGGTACTTAACGATGCACTTAGTAAAGGTTTTTCCAGTAATAAGTACATTGTTGTGTTATTGTATACCTAGTGCCACTGTTTATGTTGTGCTTTACTGTTACTCATTGTGTTACTTCCTATTTGGTACTCATGCCCTTATTTGTTGCAGTTTATATGATATGCACTTAAGTACCATTATTTGCTTGCCCATTAAATCACTCTGGATAAGAGTGTGCTAAATGTAATAATAATAAACACATACAGTATATGCATCTGATTGGATGAGCCATTGGATGAGGAGCCGTTGGATGGACATATTGGTGTATATTTATAGCAGCTTATAGTCTCATCTTGGCTGCCTGTTCCACCTTCTGTTCTGCAGTCTTAATGTCTGTGCCACCATCAGTCTGCTCTTTGCATTAGTATCTGGGTTTTGACATGGAGTTACACTAAGGGATTTGTGTTTTAATTAAATTGCCTTTTAAGTAGTACCTCAAAGGTGATTTGGAATATTTTGATCTGAGGCTTCTAATACTCTGTAAATCACCCTGGATGAAGGCATTTGTCAAAAAAAGATGATTAATTAGCACCAGTTTGCAGTTGAATGATAGCTGGGGAGTATGGCAGCTTTGAATGCAGCACAGCAGTGATTCTTCACACCGCGCAACTGAGCGTGCCAGTTTGCTTTTATGCCCATCCCAGGACCCTGCCTATGGGCCATTTTCCTGGGCCTCATGGTACAGATGTGCACAGTCAATTTTGTCCACATGCATGTCCATTTTAAGACGGGGCCTTTTTGAGTAAAATGTACTGAGGTGTAAGTAATGTTGCTTAATGGACTACAATTGCTTGGTGAAGGTGGGGGGAGGTACGGCAGCCCTCATAGTGTATGTGGGGTGGGGCGGGGTGGGGGGAATGAAGGCAGTCATTTAAGTGCAAAAAGGAAAAAACACTACAATTCCAAGCTTTTCAGAGCAGGGTGGAGGGGGTTGGCATTTAAATGAAGAAAGATGGGTTCCTGCTTGCTCTTAAACTGCAGGCGCTGAGCTGTGTGGCATATTTAAGACCGCTCACCTTCCACAAGAAGGTGGGAGGGGAACGGGTGAGAAGGGAACATAGACATGTTTTGAGGTTGTGTAATGGGTGTTATTTATTGAGTTGCCTTTTTATATTTATCTGTATGTAGAAGATACCATGTTTTACTCCAAGTACTTGATAACGATACTTATCAATGAGCTGATGGAAAATGTCCATTTGATCTAAAATGAAAATCATGCAAATAACATTTTTAATACAATCCAGTGCAACAACTAGGTCCTCCTAATGTCCTGGAAACCTGAATTGACTTGAGTTTTGGATCCATAGTGAATTCAGAGGGTCAGTTGTGTTTATTACCACTCTTTAGATTAGTCGGGTCTATGAGTCTACCACCCATAGACAGCATTCTTCGTTTTAATTACGTCAGAGGCTTGATGCGGCTCTTCTCTCTCGGTTCATGGTCATTAAGTTATTTACACCACAAGCCCACGTTTGGAAGAAATCTATACAAGAGAAAGCTCTTCAAGAGGACTTAGCTTCACTTTAGCAAAAAATGTGCATTGCGTAACTGGAGTGCACACTGCTAATTTACCCTCGATTAAATCAAACTACTGCGCTAGCTTATGCCTACTTTGCCTTCACTTATATTTTTCAATTATTCATATGTGGGGAAAGGAGGGGAATGCAAATCGGCAATGCGCTGGGATTGTGTTTGTTTAGCCAGGCAAAAGTCGTCCCACACCGTAATTCCAAGGATGGCGAGGATGCCTCGCTGTGTGTCCCCATCAAGTGTCACCTTGTCTGTTGTTGGCTCAGTCATGTGGAGGAATGGATAGGATGTGCCCCAGGGAATGCAGCATGGATGGAGAGAGCCACTTGGATGTCTTTTTAAGAAAAGATGGATCTCCACAGTTCCAGAATGATGGATGGAAGGTGGGCTCACTTGGTGGTGGTGAAATTAATTTTGACAGCCTGCACTAAAGCCGGTGGATTCGACCACACAAAACTTCAGTCAATTTTGTGAGGGTCGCCAAACTGGATCAGTCAAGACAGTAGTTGTGTCCTGTGGTTAAGTGCCTGTTTGGAATGAAAGCCAGCAGGCATCGCGGCCCCCATGGACAATTCCCCCTGATTGGAATCTCATTAAAAATATTTAATTTGAATGGGGTTTGGCAGGCATCTTAACAGAAGTGTACCTTTCCCATAAGTCTACCTTTCCTTGAGGGGCCCCCTTCCCAGCATAACTCTGCTGTCACCTTCCTCCCACTCTCATCTGCGTTGCCATGGTGACACTGGCTCTTTGCACACGCCCCTGCTGCATTCAGAGGGATGTGGAAAGTGGCGGGATGCTTGTGCATGGACAGGAAATGCATGGAATGAAAGACACAAGGAAATAAACAATCAAGCAATAGCACTGCCCACTCACTTCAGAGAAACAATGTGGCCCAGTAAGCACATAAATCACAGAGTGCTGTTCATAATGCTCTCTGATGTCGTTTTATTGCGATTCATCAGTGGAGCTTCACCCAGGGAGCAATGTTGCATCCTTGAATCATTTTGCATCCTTCATATTAACTGATCTCAGCACAGGCTGATTCCTACAGCTCCACACATAAAGCTATTCAATAAAAGTTATTGGAGCCACATGTGCAATTTTAAACATTGTTGTAGATCTGAAAGTCACGGGTTTGAATCCCAGATTCTGTGGTAAAGCAGTGCTTGCTACTTAATCCCAGTACTTGATCCCAATAACTCCACTGAAAACACATCTGTAAAAATTGGTTGCAGAGTAGGTGGTGCAGTGAGTCAAAGGTAAGGGTGTCTGAAGGAAATGAATAATGTATAAATGCTATAAAGGTCAGCTATCACATCCTCTTACACTAACACCCAGACCCACATTCATGCATCAACATACACACACACACACACACACACACACACACACACACACACACACACACACACACATACATACACATACTCAGTATCGCCACAAACACACAGTAATCCTGTGTGCCTTTTTGTGAAAGTTCAATAAGGCTTGGGCTGGGAGTACAAAGGCAGGAAGGTATGAGTCACTACTGGTCTGTCATCACTGCCATCACATTTTTCACAGCAAAATGACCTCTCAATGCATCTCAGCCTTTCTACTTCCACAGACTGGAGTAGTATCACAACAAAGCTTCCCACATCTACACTCACTTGGAACTAATGTTGCATTTCAATCGATTTAACATTTGCAGGCAATTATAAAGATGACACCTTTATAACTGCTCTTCTATCCAGACAAAATTGTCAGGAGAGCAAACACTATTATGAGTCCCCTGAGTCACTGTATTTGATATTTAGTGCTAAGGCAAATGGATCATTATAATTGAGGGTTTAGCCAATGTCTCTAGCGCCTTGTCTCTCCGATGAGAACTGACTGCAGCTCTCCTTGCAGGACACCTTCTGTAAGTGGAATGTTTCTCTGCAAACACTGTACCATAAGACAGCAGTTCATTACTCTGTTGGGAGTTGGAAAGTGCTGTCTGACATACCTGATCAAGTTATCAGACAGGTTAAGAAAAATGCTTTGAGAGAAAGCTAGGAAAGAAAATATGATGTAATAAAATATAACTGATGTGTTTTGGGGATCCAAATCACTAATTTATCAAATTACAGAAATATTTGCGTGCAAGATGAATTGACTCAATTTTTGGAGGGGGAGGTGGGGGGATACTGCAAACTTACTCAGGTTACTGCATTTCATTAGCATATAACATACATCTGTCACAACCAAACTCACTTGCTTTTTGAGTTTGGCATTGTTTTGGTGTGTTTGGCAAAGTTGCACTGTCTCTGGTTCAGTGCTGTGACTATTGTGATTTGAGTTTGGTGATATCTATTTTTCAGTGAAGTGGTTTTATTTCAAAATTGTGAGTCCATTATTTACTATAATTCTGAGTTCAGTGGTTAGCACAGGGTTTTGAACTATGTGGGCCAGATTTACTAAGATAGTCGCAGCGCAAAGACGGTCACTATTTTGTTGCGCCATTTTATGGTCGAAAGTAGCGACACATTAACAACCAATTTTCTAAGACTGGTTCTAATGACCTAATCAAAGAAATTAAATGCCCTCATTCACATTGTGGTAGGATACACCCGTTAAAATGGTTTGCAAAAACATGGTACACTCATATGTCCAAATCATGCCAAAAAATGGATATGCAGCAATCAGGCACAAGTAGCGAGGAAACAACAACAACAAAATAGAATTTAAATGTACAGATCAGGAAATAGAGGTATTGGTCATTGAGGTACAGCATCACACCACCGTATTACAGCATAGGGAAACGACACCCACTGGAGAAGAACCATTTTTTGGAGTGACATCAACAAATAAATTAATTCATTAGGCATAACAAAACAAACAGTAGATGATGTAAAGAAAATGACATGACATTAGCCTGCATCCAAAAGAAAAACTTTCCCACATAATAATGTGGGAAAATGACACTGGCGGTGACACAAGAATATTACAATAAGAATAAAGAATATAAACTGCTAAACTTGTGATGGAAGAAGGCCACAGTGCATCTGAAAGTAAAACTGTATTCATGATTCATTCTATACCCTCCTGACCGCATATGCACAATAAGATAACTATTCAAATTCAGAACTGTGTTTTGATACTGACTGCTAGCTGATGACAAATTGTCAATAGAAGTCCTGCGTCCTTCCATATAATTTTTTTAAGTTCTAGTAAATAATATGTATGCTATATAAAATATACGTATATTTAAAATTCTGACATAGCGGTCTGTAGATACAGGTATTCCTGAACACAAATATGTGTTTTGTATCACAGCAACTAGCATCTCGGAAAGCGCAATACAAAACGGGAATTGTAAAATATCTAGGCAATATCAGTGCTCATAAATATACTGTCTGGTTTCAAGAGTTTTTAAAATCATCACACAAAGAGGAGAGTCGCAGTTAAGACATGCTTTAGTCAATCAGACAGAACCTAATTTAAAAAATGTCCACCCTGGTTTAGCGTGTTCAAACCCATACATACTACATATGCATAAACGGATTTAACGACTAATCTAAAGGAAAGTCATGAAGTGACTTAACCCCCACAAATTACATCCTAATAGCTTAGTAAATGTGACATAGATATTGCAACCTTTTAGTGACTGCTTTTGCGTTGGAAAAGCAGTCACAATCCTTTAGTAGGTCTGACCTGTGTTCAATGTTCTCGAGGTGAATACCTCTGTTTGACTACTTGGGAGAAGAAACTGTATTATTTATATTATATATCATTATCCAGAGTATAATTGGGAGCAGAGCACTGGCCACGCCAGAGTTGGCTCTGGTTGGGAGTCCCACCGGGGGCGGCAATTGGCTGTCCACCCCAGGGAGGGGGGAGGGAAGCCGACAGGAAGTTCGCTGCGCAGGGCCCAAAGGTGGCTCTGGAGTACTGGAGTTATGGTCGACAGCCTGGCGAGTACCATCCTGGAGGAGACAATACTTCGCCTTTGTCACTGTGGGCCACATGGCTATGGCAGCAAACTCACAATACGAGGGAGGAATTGACATGAAAAATAGAGGGTGTAATTGGCAACTAAATTGGAACAAAATCAGAAACAAAATGTCAAAAAAATTATGTCTAAAGTTTTAAGTAAAGTACATTTCAATTAAATTAAATTAAATTAAATTAAATTAAATTAAATTAAATTCAATTTCAATTCAATTCAAATTTAACTGTGGAATATATTGGGTATTATTATTATTATTATATATTCATTTTCTGTTGTGAAGGTCATTCATGTAAAAGGCCAAACAAATTTCCCCAAGGGGGATAATACATTTGAAACGGAACTGAATTTCATTGAACTGTATTGTGTAGTATTTAATTTATTTGATATTTGGAATGCCCTGAGTATTATCTGAAGTGTGTACGGCTCTTGGAAAATGAGGTTGGCACTCCTAGTCCACCAGCAGTCCAGCCCACTATGACTGGCACTTTAGAATATATGCAAAGGACAGCAGCAGCCCTGACCCACTTCCTGTCACTACCTCTGGTCTCTGCAGGTGTGGGACTGTTCTGGCTCCCAGCTGTTTTTCTTCACTAGAGATGCCTCTGTTGGGTACCACTCATTCATTATTTCTGAGGTACTGGTGAAAGATTGTACCATGCCCCACAGCATGCAGGAAGCTGTGGCCCCAGGTGCTGTTGGCCCCCTCCCGCGGGGTCCTTCCATACCCGCTCCCCCCTAGTGCCGTCCTTTCCTCCTGCCCCCTCAGCCACTGTTTTCTTCCAGGCCTTGATGCACCCACTGCTCCTCCTGTGGTGAAGCTAATGCCAAAATAGCATCTGCATAATGAAGCTCAGTTTGATCTGCATAGCCAGGATTGTTTCAGCCAGCAGACGCTTTTGTCAACCCAGGCTCCATTTCCTGTGCTGTGAACCAGTCAGGCAAAATACCTTTTTCTCACAGAATTACTGTGTTTGTATCTATGAGATGGAACTGGGCAGAGGATCTGCAGGAATTGGACTTGGAAACCTGTCCTTGACCCAGACCGTTAGCAAAGCGATTGTCTCTGACGTGACAAGAGGAGTGCATTAGTATTCTACCAATGTGCTCGCTGGCTGGGACTGTGCTGTGAAAGGACAGGAAGGACTCTGATTATCTCCAAACGGATGATTACAGAGGAGCGCTGCATAGCTGAGACTTCAGAGGAGCTCATTTAGAGTTAACGGCAATGAACGTGAACCGTTCCTGACCCCCAATTCAAATACTTCCTGATCCCAGTCCGGAAGTAAAATCAACAGCTCAGATATGCATACCAATATAATCACAGATGTCACTGCGTTTTATTGTACAGCACACAACATTTTGCTGAACAGTAAAACTACATTTTGTGGTAGAGCACAAACCCTATCCTTTCCTGAGCTGGAAGAAGAATCATAGCCTAATCTTGGCTGATGACATGTTTCCATGGATTCAACTGTAACAATAACCCTGTTCTAAACTAGATGTTGATTGACAGTTGGAAGAGCAGTGATTTTGGTTTCCCCATCTAATCAATAGGTTCAATTAAGCTGTTAAGACCTGAGATGGAATAAAGATTATAAAACCAAATATCTTAAGCGATTTCCACTTGGTTGTAGATACAGCATTAGAATGGTCAGTTGGAAGGCCGGTGATTTGGGTTTCCCCATCTAATCAATAGCTTCAATTAAGCTGTTAAGACCTGAGATGTAATAAAGATTTAAAAACCAAAGATCTTAAGCAATTTCCACTTGGTTGTAGATACAGCATTAGAATGGTCAGTTGAGCCCTGCTCATCTGAGGGAGGACTACCATCTAGAGGAGATTGAGTGCAACTGCAAGACGATCACAGATAAAAATCGGTGAAAGTGGACAGCTTCTCAAGTAACAACAAACTCATGCTTTTTTCCCCGCAGACAGCATCATCTCAAGTACAAATCCAACTTCCAGCACATCTTGACCCACCGTCTCCACGGAAACTATCTGAGAGTACACACATGGATCCAAAGGTAAATGCCTATGCCCGGATAATGCTTTCAGGCAAATCTTGGCCAAGTCAAAGATTTTCATGACTCAAAGACTGATGTATCATTTTCTCTGTTGGCAATTCCATCCAAGCAAGATGGTATTAACCTATACGTAGATGTTTTAGGGATATATTGTTTGGAGGAATATCAACCTGAGAATCGAAGAAATGAGAATACTTCAATTTTGAGTCAACCCAATGTCATATTGCAAGCTTTGCTACATGGTAGATGTAAGGACAGCGAAGGTTAAAAAAACATTTATAATATTATTAAAACCAATATTAATATGCGGATACATTTGATAACCATTAAGATTCCTAGTGGAAGATTGATCCTGGCACAGGTGTCTCTCTGAAGCTTGTACGAAAGCACAAAAGCTTGGACTCTGAAACTCTTTTTCAGTGTCTCTATCCCCTGCATGCTGACTCCTTCTGTTTTCTCCCCAGTGCCCATCCACCTCCCCACAGAAACAAAGCATGAAAAGCAGATCCAAGTCCACGGATGAGATCCAGCAAGCCAAGAAGGTGAACACCCCTCTCTCTGACTGAATTACAGAACAATGGACACAACTATAAAACAGCACTTTTTAGTCAATTCTGTCTCCTCGATCCATTTATATTTTTGGAAAATGTTTATGCTTTTCCCCTCCTTTCTCTTTGGAATGGCCATTCGCCTTCTAAGCCGTGCTCACTGTAACCTCCGCTATCAATTCGTAGTGCGTTGACAAGCACACGCTCTCCTCCGAAACATGATGTCAGCCACCGCTTCTTTTCACACCACAGTCCACCAGTTAAGCACAGGAAGACACTTTGTTTGCAGCTTTAGCCGGTAGCCCGATACTGAGACAGTGTCATTTCAATTTAGAATCAGATTATCTTGAGAGGGTTCCTCCCTTAAAAAATAAACATATTAAAATATGAGTAGTGGTTGTAATGTGTCAAAATACATGGTAAATATTTGTACAGTAAATCAATCCTTTATTCCCATTTTCATATAATTCTATAATACAATATATAATTGATGGTGAAATCACTTGGATTGTAAAATAAATCATTCAATATATGCATAAATTCAAGAATAGGAAAATGTATATATACTGTATATATACATATGTGTTTTTTAATGTATTTTTTAGGACTGTAATGTTTAGTCTGTGAATTTGTATTAATTAGCCCAACTAATCAACTAATGTTTTAATCACTATATAATTATTTAGATCAATTAATCAGATTTTTAAAGACATGTTAAATTGGCATATTTCCTCAGTGTAAACATGCTAGCTAATGTTATTTGACCTAAGAACACTAGCTCACACTAGATAAAGTTATCATCACTCAAGTTAAGAATTTGTGAACGCTGTATGTAATTTACATAACTTGTTGCCCTTTGGAATAGAATTTAGAAATGTTTAGAAATGTATAAATTCATAGAAATGAATGCCAGACTAAGAAACATTTCAAACTTCAATCCAATTAATCAACTGATTTACAAATCAACAATGCAAAGAAATTAATCAACTCATTTTTTGAGTTGGTTGACAACCCTAATCGTAATGTATGCAATGTTTAGCCAATCTCCCATCTATTGCAAACAATGTGGGATGAAACAAACTCTCTCTGACAATTTTCTCTGATGATTCAATTTCTGATTGAGATGATATAGCTATTTTCAAGTGTTCCACTATTTTCCTCAGTATTGCAATAGTTTATTTTTTGTGGGTTTTCATCCTTTCAACAGATTAGACATTATATTACATATATTACACGTTAAATGAGTTACATATACAGGCAGGCAGTGTGGTATAATGGTTAGGGAGCTGGGCTTGTAACGTTAAGGTTGCAGGTTCAATCCCCAGGTTTAGCTGCC
Organism: Aldrovandia affinis; assembly: GCA_029706075.1. NCBI lineage: Eukaryota > Metazoa > Chordata > Actinopteri > Notacanthiformes > Halosauridae > Aldrovandia > Aldrovandia affinis. Next base: position 4,448,386 of record JAINUG010000048.1, read on the forward strand.
GTTGTACCCTTGGGCAAGGTACTTAACCTGAATTTTCAGTAAATACCCAGCTGTATAAATGGATTGTAAAGAAATGTAAACTGTAAGTCGCTCTGGATAAGAGCGTCTGCTAAATGCCTGTAATGTTAATGTAATGTAATGTAATGTTACATATTAGGCACATTGCAAATATTTAGCTAAGCTATATTTTATGTAAAATTCTTATATTATTTCAGTATTTCCCAAAGGCAATTTCCTCAAGCAAACTTTGTTTGATTAACCATTTCGCTCCACTAGGCCTTTCACACACCTCAGAAGTCACTGCCTGGGCGGTCAGATCTGGAGAAACTTAAGGTGAGAGGAATTGTACATGCATACAGGTCACATGACTCCTGGACCTGGTACATTTCCATTTTCTCTGACTCTGTGACACTGGGAGCAGAAGAGCTCCAGGTGCAACCCTAACGAAAGATTAATTGGCTCACAGACAACCTCAAGTTAACCTCTCACTCCTTTCCTATCCACAATTCCCTCTGTTTCTGATTAATTTGAAATTGGATTTGGAGTTAAAGGGGAAAAACTCAGGATTATGATAACTTGTAATGATGTTGTTTCCAAACACGTGTGTCTAAATTCCTCTGCAGTGAATGACAGAAGATTTTGGTTGTGTGATTTACAGGAGGCCCCAGAGGGTTCAGACACACCCTCATCTTCATCAGAGGATCTGAAATGATTCAGTGAAGTAACAAGTCAGCCATCTGGGTTCAGCTCATTAAGCATCATGAGCTTTCCATTGGCCACACCCATACACATGTACACCCACACACACACACACACACACACGTCTTTCCATTACAAAGCCACTGATGGATAGCACTTGGGACCAATAGGAGCGACAATGGTGACATAAGCCCCCTCCCCCTAACCCATCTCTCTCACACACACTCATACACACAAACCAATCTACATTTTTTCCCTCTCTCTATGTCAATGCAGAGGGAAAGCATTATAATGTCATTCTGCAGTATGTCAACTGAATGTGCATTAATAAAGCAATGTGGTAGTGTGCCTCTCTCTCTTTCTGCTTCTCATCCCATTGGAGAATAGCCTAACCTTACAATACACATGATTCTATTTCATATCAAGTCATGGAAATACTGTACTAGAAAATGAATCCTGTTTCACTAATATGTTTCCAGTGGGCAGACATTGCACATGTAGGCTTCTTGGACAGTTTGCTCTTACATGAATGCTGACATTTTTTCAGAGGTAGTCGAGCTAGGCCACATGAGGTCATATCTTTTGTTCCTCAGATCACAAGAATGTCCAAAATCAGAAGCAAGCAGGCAATGATTCTCCATCAGGGGGATTAACAATCAAGGGTAACAATGATCATTATGGGACTGGACTTGCATTAAAGTGCACTCTGTTGTTATGTTCACAAAATGGTGGCAAAACAGTTTTTCTGCATGGACAGGAATTATTTCAATTTCAATTAAATTAAAGTCCATTTCAATTTCATGAGTCGCTCATGATTTACATTGTTTCATAGAAATTCCAGATTTAAAATCTTCAGATTAGATTTAATTGATTGGGGGTATGTACTCACCTCCCTCAGCAATTTGTTCCTGGACGCCCCCAAGCATTTTGACCAGTGCCGGTCAAATAATTATCACTCCTCAGTATAACAGCTGTCTGTCTGGCTATGGCTGGAAACAAACAAAACAATCGCCATCAATTTTTAGGTCTAGAGTTTAGGCCCCTCCCATACTATACATTGTGTATTTGTTTAAAAGAAAAACATTACATATACATCTACCCAAGACACCAGGTTTATAGAACACGGCTTTATCAGGACTAGATTTACTAAGGAAACCATTGCAGTGCAAAAACAGTGCAATCAAAGAAATGGAATGCCGTCATTAGCAATTTTGCGGTAGGAGACATCCATCAAAATGGGTCCGAAACAATATGGCACGCTTACACATCCAGATCACAAAGCACCGAGAAATGTATACGGAGTGTACCAGGAGAAAAATAACTGTACTGTATATGTGGTAGCACATGGTCTACATATTACAACTGCTCACAATTTGTATTTAACTTAAATCAATGTCACCTTAATTTCACAAATCCCAGTTCCATGACAGCTGCAGGATCCCATGTATGGCCACTTTAGGGTTTGCATCCCTAACTGTAATCAATACGTAACATAAACACAATAAGCCAAAAAATATATATTTGGTGGTGGATTGAGAAAAACTACGTCTGCAGAACAAATAGTTAGCTATATCCACAGACTCGACAGAGGGCAAATCTTTCATTTATTGTGAGAAATCATTCCTTTTCACACAATATGGATTTCTTCCACCACATTTTTCAATCTTTAGTTTATCTCTCTCTCGAACATTGGCTTCTAAACTGTTTACATAAACTGAGTACTGCTCCTTCCATGATTTCACTTCTTGACCACAAACTGAGGGAGTGTGTGTCGGCACAGTCACGTGACTGTAAACAACTTATTATAGCATAGGAAACACCAATGGAGAGGAGAAGCAGTGAATGGAAAGAAAAATTCATTACGTAACAAAACAAACCGTATATGATGTAAAGAAAAGATGACATGTTAGAATAGAATATTGACACCACGTTGTAAACACCTTGTTTTGCTTGTTGACGTCTCCTTTGTCTATGGTAAAAACGTATGCCCAACTAATCACACTCTGCTCCCAAAACTACTGGGGCGCCCCCTTTTCAGTTGTTAGCTCCTCCCCTCGGACCAGTCTTTCTACAATTCTAAGGACCGTGGCTAACAATTTAACACATACATCTACGCTTTCCATAGTTTGGGCATCAGCCACAACCCTTTGATCCCACTACACAAACCCAGTGGACACATATTAGCATTAATACGTTTAAATTTGTCCCGTGGAGTACTATCTCCCCCTTACAGCGGAGTTGAACTAGCGTTTGGGTCCTGAATGAAGTGGTTGACGCGCAAAGCCGTACACAGCAACAGACGTGGATAAGTACTAATACAAGCTTAATGCTACCCGGAAATGCCTGCTGTGTCCTTTTCCGTCTGTGAAGGGGTAGCGAATGCATGCAAACCAAGTGCTATGATTTTGAACCAACCCTGTGTGTGCACCTATATATATATATGCATCCATGGAGTTAGCCTGCTAAAACACAGCTACAGTGAATGAAAGATCTATGACGCTATTAAGGAAACGGAATCTGGTATACATACAGCGGGTATACAATGCAATGTGTGCGAGTGCTGCCGGTGACAGAGCCCTCTGACACAAATACAAAACGCGGATTGTGGAATTATTTAAAAATATCAAGTCTAATTGTGCCTTTGAGGATTTAAAAAAAAACTTTGTCGGACTGTGGAAGCAAAAAACAAGAGGTGTTTGCATTCATGAACTCGTGTTCTGTCCCTATGTTTTCCAATAGATCATTTATGGAACATAACATCTGCACATGGGCTAATTCCTGTTCATTTTGTTAACCTTGCCATTATCAGTTTGCAGTTATATATAAATCACTGGTAGAATATTATCAGAATGTCAATTAAAACAGAAATATTGCCTACATGCTGTGCTTGGAAGTGACACGCCAACGACTTTAAACGAGACATAGATTAGGCATATAAATTGTACAGTGACACAGAACTCGTAATACAAAGAACACAAGGATTAAGTCAAACATAAATTCAATCGAAGGTCTGAGTGTTCATTTGTGCAGCAGTAAAACTGTCTCTGTCCGATGAAGTAATGGTCATGTGTAGGGGAGAAATTCAAGGCTCAGATGCCGCGATCTGTGGTTTAAAGCAACAGTGGTCCTCCCCTCACAAGATAATGACCACAAAGGACGTTGAGCAAGGTTGACCCATCTCTGTAATTTACGAGTTCAGTCCGGCAGATAGATTATAAACCCCTGGAACTGGGCTATCTGCATAAATTGTGTGGGAATGATGTAACCATTTAGCAAATACAATTACCAGTACATGATATATGTCTATATATAAATATATTGTAGCGATCCTGCGAGGTCGCTCCTCATTGAAATGTGAAGCCGACACACACAGTTCGCTGCACACAGGAGTGGTTCTGGGGTAAGCCTCGGAGGAGGCAGCGCTACGCCCTTGTCACTGCCAGTCACTACTACGGCAGTGAACTATAAGGGAAGGGGCATTGAACTAAGCACATGGGTAATAGGCTACCAAATTGGGGAAAAAAAAAAAAAAAAAAAAAAGTTAAATAAAGGTAATTGAAATGTGTCAAATGGTTGTCAAGAGAGACAGTGGCAATTATGTCAAGTCAAGTCAAATAAACTTTATTATCCCACAAGTTGGAAATTAATTTGGCAGAGCTTCAAAAGTACATACAACACAGTACATACAACGCATCGGCTAAAAACAGTAAAACAGGATTACATGACATAAGGTACATCAAAAGTGCATAAAACACAGGGGCTACAAAACAGGGCACATGACATAGATTACATGGTATACACGGCTCATTGGGAAAAAGTGCAAAGAAAGCAGCAGGTTAAAAAGAGTCTACAATTATAAAATTAGTAGTATCTAAAACTACTAGAGAAATAAGTTATTCTACTGTTCTTTTAGTAAAGTGCTTAATATGCTTATTGTGGAATCTAATGGATATGGATATTTTGTTGGAGAAGACGGCCACTCCATGTCTTACTATACCTACACAGGCTGGCATCCCCTATTATCTGTTCAGTTTTATTTCCCATGAATTTCTCTTGTAGCCCGGCCACAGATATTTGGCCCAAGCCAATTATTTTCCCTGCCTGCCCTCTGCAACTTCTTTTGATCCACTTTTCTCATGTTGCTGAACACACAGACAAGACAGGAGAGAATACTCTGGGCCACACTCTGATAGAACAGTGACACGAGGACATTATTGACATTAAAAGATTTCAATTTTCTTAGGAAATGGAAGCATTTTTCCATTTTAGTATACTTAGATGTTGCACAGTCTGCAAATTTCAATTTGTTGTCAATCTCAACCCCAAGGTATTTGTATGTGGTGACACTCTCAATGGGCATCTCTTTCACTATAGTAGGAGGGATGTTACACTGTCCAAAATGTATTAACATGCCCTGAGTTTTTAACATTTATCTCCAGGAAGTTACGGTCACACCAGTTAGTGATGTGTGTGATCGCTCAGGAGAAGCTGACCGTGGATGATTGACTGTGGTCCAGCAGGCCGACAATGGCTGTGTCGTCAGCATATTTGATGTAGTGGTGCAACTGTCCTTGGGCATGACAGTCATTGATGTAAAGTGTGTACAGTACCGGGGAGAGCACGCACCCTTGTGGCGCTCCGGTGTTGGTGTTTTTGAGAAAGTCATTAAGTAGGATAGATTGCTCTGAGTCAGTGCAGCATTGTAGAATTAAATGTGTTTATTGATTAGAAGACCTAGTGCATGACTCCAGGGTCATTGAATAGGATTAAGAAGGACTGTCCTGTATCCACTTATAGGTGCCAAACAGGAAGTGGCCATGTTAATAAATGGAACTACATTGTTCTGGTTTGGCACCAACATATATGTAGCTTCATCACCATCTGCTTTCACCCTATTTTAATCGCCCTGTCATATTTTAATAACCCTGTGTGACCCTTGGAAGTGTAGTACCTGGCCCAGTTCAAAAGGTTTACCACAACCAAGTCTAATAATTCAGTGGGGATAGTTGGTACAATTGATCTACACCGAGAAACATCCACATCAATGGCTTCTCTCATTGGTCAAGCCCAGGCTGAGATCCTGGTTCCAGCAAACCAGATGTTCAGGTTTACCATAAGGGTTCTGTGTAAGGAAGGGGCCCCCATAATTATAAATTGCTTGTACAGTGTATAATTGTTCAGCATTAATGAGCAATGAAACATTCCTCTGGGCATTCCCTTTAAAAAAAAAAAAGAACAAAAATATGCAAACGCAATCCATTTATGGTCTAGTAATGTTTAGTAAATGTTTAATGAATGGCAACTGAAAACCTGATGGGTCAACATGATTCATGGTTCAAAAATATGTGGGGGAGGGAGTGGTTGGGTGATTTGTGAGTCATTCTGTTTTCCAGAAGTCTCTGCCCTTTGCTGGCCCTGGATAGAGGTTTTTTTCATGGCCGTTAACTGCTGAACATCCATATCTTTGACCCCGTGGTGTTCTTTCGGCTTTTCTTCATCCTCCCCTGCGCTGCGTATTGTTCTCGGCAGAAGGTATTTTTGGCTTGTATGAGTCACAGACCAGTGTGATGTGAAATTTAACATTTGAATGATACGGCTCCAGACCACGTAGGCATAACACCATCATCTCTGCTCTTGTAACACCTGGCATCTATTCCTGAAATAAGAAAGGACGGCTGTGCGTTCTTCCACAGGACCTGTTGTCTTCTGTGTGCACCTTGCTGTTCAAACAAAATCATTTCACAGCTCATCTGGCATGCTGGGAGATTATGGCTCCATCCGTATGTAATTAACGCTCCGAACGGCAGCGGAGCTCCTGTCAGAGAGCAGCTGGGGGGAATTAGGGGAATTTAATCGCGGCTTATGTAGGACTTTCGAAGCATTCCAGGTTCTTTTGGAACTTTCTTTTGGGGGGGGGGGGGCAATATTCAAAACAGTCATATCTGTCCCCCCAATAATTTGTAGATATAAAACATCATCATCAACAAACCCTTTTCATCATGACTCCCCGCCCTCAATATTTAATATGTGGTTATGCCCTTGGTCTCATTGGAGGGAGCTGTAGATGCTGAGTGTACAGCTTTGCATGTGGCTGTGTGTCAGCTTCACACACCCACATGCAATGCAGCAGAACCATACATTAACCATTTAAAACCATTCATTAATATTTAAGGTTCACGATGATGCTTTTTAACTATATCAAATTCATAATGACAGGGAAAGGCATCAACATCTGTTTTATGGCAAAGGTGTCTCTGCACTTGAAGACACCGAAACTCACATCTCAGAGTACAAACCCGTGCATCTGTTCCTGTAGAATGGTACATTGGATATTTTAATGTGAAATTAATGTCTTTATCTGTGTTCTATTACTGATTGTTCTATTAGTGTTGGGGGAAAGGAATGTGAGAGCAATCCCTTTCAAACTATTTTCCTGTTTCCCTCCGAGCTCCTGGTATGCAATGTTATGTTTAGATGTGCCCCAAAGTATGAAACCAGCTGTTCCAAAGAAAATATATTTTTTTTGAAAACAAAAAGATTAAAAAAACATAAACAAGCAATATCTGGGTTAGTAAATAAAAGGTAATATAAAAAATACGTAAATGCAGTAAACAACTGACAGAATGCAAATGTGAATTTGCATCTTGTAAGTCGCTCTGGATAAGAGCGTCTGCTAAATGCTTAAAATGTAAAATGTAATGTAAATGAATGCTAATGAAAATTCGTAGTATGCGCTCAAAAAACGATATGGTACTGCCAAACCAAGAACTGTGGCTAAACAGCTATATCATATGGGGAAGGAGACATGGGAAAAAAGGGGTGTGTAGCAAAAAGCCACTCCATATTGCTTTCAATGCTTATAATACTGTCAACAACACACAATAGTAGTGGTCAAAATTCATATTTCCCAATAAACAAATAATTCTTTACACATATTACAATAATCATAATTATTCATTCAAATAGGACGAACAAAGTATTTTCAAGTAAATTATCCCAAAAAACATAAATGGCTCCAATAAGCAACCTTTGCTTTAAATGAAATAAGAAACATTTTTGTTTGAACTGTACCTTAATTCAAACAAAGCATGTTCTTGGATTGGTAATGTAACAATATTAGCTAATGTTGGGAGGGGGAATCCAACCAGAGGGAGTTATTGTAGTTGCAGTTATTGTATTGGAGTTACATACTATAGGAAAATATGAGGGTTGGCTGGAGCCTTTGTCCTAGTCTTTTTTTGTCTTTACCTACATATTCAATGGAGAAGTCATTTGAGGAGGGAAAGGTTGTCAGATTGTTGATTAATGAAATCACCCAAGACAAAGTTTAAACCCCAGGCTAGAAGATGTTCAGAGTTTAATAGGTACATTGCTGACACTCAGCAGAAGACACTGGCTAATGATTTACTTCCTTATGTTGATTCATTATTTAATAATGATTGTAAGGGCTTTCTTGTTAGCCTACATTATGATGCAAGCAAATGCAAGGGTCGTGAGACTCTTGTGAGCCTCTACAACAGCAGTATTAACTCTTGCCCCTAGAGAGTAGCTGAGTATGAAGGTTTCGTTATAACTTGGCACTTAATTGATCAATTAAAGCAGTTTATTGCACTGTTCGCTCACCTCACCTGGTTTCATGGGTCTAAAATAGCTAATTTTAAGGTGAAAACAAAAACCAGCCACCCAGTCATTCTCCAAGGGCAAGAGTGAATACCACTGTTTGAAAGGTTTTACAGGCATGGATATGTCATCATTTGAGAGCAGCAGAATGAAAAAAATGAGAACATGGTGAATTCCTTCACCAGCACAACCAAATTTTTCACTTCTCCTGAGAGCGTGAAAACACTGCTGACTCAAAAGTGCAGTGTATGATGCTTGTATGATAGCATGGCATTGACTTGCAGCTCCTCAATATCCAATATGTCTCCAATATGTCAAAGGAATAAAAATATGCTGAATGGTACAGATATATACACACACACACACACACACACACACACATTCACACACACTTGGATGAGTATTCATACTTATGTGTGCACACACAATAATTAAGAATGATTCATGCACATTATATACACATGCATCGACATCCACAAACATACAGGTAACTGCTCAAATAAATGAAATGCCAACATAAAGTCCCTTAATAGGGTGTTGGGCCACCAAGAGCCCCCAGAACAGCTTCAATCTACCTTAACATAGATTCTATAAATGTCTGGAACTCTATTGGAGGGATTCAACACCATTCTTCCCTGAGATATTCCATCGCTTGGTGTTTGGTTGATGGTGGTGTAAAACGCTATCTCAGGCCCCACTCCAGAATCTCCCATAAGTGTTCAATTGGGTTGAGATCTGGTAACTGAGATGGCCATGGCATATGGTTTACATTGCTTTCATGCTCATCACACCATTCAGTGACCACTCGTGCCCTGCGGATGGGGGCACTATCATCCTGGAAGAGACCCATCAGAATAGACATACTTACATTTGACATTTTAAGCATTTAGCAGACGCTCTTATCCAGAGCGACTTACAAGATGTGCATTAATACAAGGTAAGAACAATCATAGTTAGCGCACAAGACCAGTGCAGTAATACAGCAATAGACATCGTTGCAGGCGTCTGCGTATCATACCTGTAACACTGGGAAAGAAAAGGTTAGTGTTTTTTTTTTTTTCTTCACTATAGAATGAAGGCAATCAATCAGACTAGCTTTGTATTTATTGGCATTTACTTTGCCCTCTGAGGGGTTGAGTGGACCTGAACCATGGCAGAAAATTGCACACCACACAATAGAGCTGCCAGAACTCTTCACTGTGTGAAACAAGTGCTCAGGCCTGTAGGTTTCTTTTAGCATTTGCCATACATGCACTCTTCAACTTGTTGAGAACAGAGTGAAGGATGACTCATCTGACCATATGACTTTTTTCCACTGCCTGTGTTCTTTGCACCACTTTACTCACAAATGTGAGGTTTTAGGTGTAATAAGGGGTTTATGCACTGCAACCCAACCGTAGTGTCCCTCTCTGTGACGTTCTTGACGGACTGTTCTTGATGAAGCTGCCTGCTCACACCCTAGATTGATATTTGCAGTCAACAGAGTTGCTCATCTGTTTTTTCCTGCATCTCGAACAAATACACGGACATCACGGCCAGGAGTATGTACTTTCGACTGCAGTTGCCCCTAGTTGATGATGTGTTTCCCTCAGACGTCCATGCCAACATCACCTTTTACTGTTCCTCGTGAAACATTAGTAAGTTGAGCAGTCTTCGTCACTGAAGCTCTTGCTAAACGTGGCCCAGCAATCCATCTTTTAAAGCCACTGAGATCTCTTCATCTAGCCATGGTAGCCATTTTTATACATGGCCCTAAGCATGATGGGATGTCAATTGTTTAGTTAACTGAGGAACCACAGCTGTGTGGAACCACCTGCTTTCAATATATTTTGTATCCAAAGTGTTTCCTTTATTTTGTCCAGTACAAAAAGTGGCACACACACACACACACACACACTAATTTGACCAGCAGCCATGGCAGCTTGTATCAGACTCATATCAAGTTGATGAAGCTAATTCATAGGCTAGATCTTATGTAATCCGAACAGATCCTATTGCGAACTGTGGAAACAGGAATGCCAAGTTCTCTAGAGATGGCCTTATAGCCTTGTGAATGCTTATGTTCTGTGATAATAGTTTTTATGATATCCTCAGACATCCTTTTCTCTTCACCATTGTCACAGAGGAACAGGGTAGCAGAGCAGACTGTTTTCTGACTTTAAAATTGATAATTGGTTCATTTATACCATGTGGGCACCGGCAACCTGTCTCAGGTGAGTTGAATTACACTGCAAACGAGAATCTATTTCCTCCAATCAAATTGATTTAAATTGTTCTGAAGGGTGTGTCAATAATTGTGTCATGGCCACTTAAATGTAAATCAAACAGATGAACGTGTGAAGACTGAAAGTTGTTTCAATTTCCAATTATTTCAGAAGTTAATGAACATCACCTACATGAAATGCAAGGGTGCCAACAATTTGGGCCATGACTGTATAGGCTATATTACATATATGATATCCACCACAATCAATTCAGCATGTAGCCTAACTGAAACCCAATAGGCCTATAGTGGTTATTTATATGACACAAGTAGATGAATCTAGACATTTGAATCTAGATATTACACATCAATTTAGCTATGATGATCACATGACTGAAACCCCATTGACCCACTGAAAACTCTAGGGATGTAGTCCCCTCATAGTTTGTCATTCCATAACAGTACAAATTAAGGACAAATTTACAAGAAAAAACTAAATTTGTCTTGATATGATTTATCAGCCACACATAGAGAAAGGCAACAATAAGTGCAATTAATTATTATACATTTGGAGTTTCTTGAAATAAACATACTCAGGCGTATATGCTGTCATACAAAATTCACAAAATAATATTTATATTAAGACGAAACACAATGCATAAAATTAACCGAGGTGTCTGTCAAATACATGAAAGGGCCCTCCCCAAACTCTCACACCCAATGGCTAAGAACATTGTATGCTTTCAAAAAAAAAAAAATAAACCTCTCCTTTTATTTTTCTTGTTTTTATGCTTGTGTAGTTTGTTTCGTGTGCTCGTGTGCTTTCGTGTGTGTTTGCTTTTGTACGCGTGTTCTCACGAGGAAGTTCTTGGCACGTTCTTTGCTCTCATGGGAGTGAATTCAGTTCGAGCGGAGGATCCGACAGAGCACGCAAAAAGTGTGCTGGCTGACCTCCCCCTCCCTGCTCTCACCCCCTCCATCCTGGTTCACAAATTACCAGCATAACACACGGATTATGCCAGATAACGGGAAGATGTTTCTGGGTTGACCCAGATCATTCAATCATTAAAGACAGAATAATCTAACGATATAGGATATTTAACGATATGTATTTATTTGTGCGCAGTACTTTGACAATACTGAATGTAGGAGTCCTGGCGCTTCCGCCAATTCGCTTCCCTCAACGATGAGAGCTCACTTATAAAACTGAAAACGGTGAAATAGAGCCTGCTTATTTCTACGAGACTCGAGACAAACTAGGCATGGCTGTGAGCACAGTCACTTACATCGCGACGTTGCACACTTTTGGGAGACATATATTGATCTAGGCCTACCACGTTTTCACCACAAGGTGTCACATTCCCCATGGTCTGAGAAGCGCATGGATCAAAATTTCTTAAGAGTCGTAATTATCTCATATTTACAGTACAAACAAACGCTAAAGACACAAAAATGTAACATTATTGAGGGCGTGCCTCATTGACACGCAACACAATTTTCATTGTTCACATTTGGTACCTGCTCAATACTTGTTTACGGATCATGAAACATAATTTATAATTAACTGACTAGAATCTAATGAAGAGGGCGAGTTAATTAGTGAGGGACTCCCTATATTTCTAGACTTTAGACCCGCCGTCAGGTGGTATAAAACAGACCCAACCACAAATTAGGAACAGGGACATAGTATTAAAAGGCCACATAACATTTAAAAACAAGGTAAGATAAGCATATTAATTGACACTTATTTGATCAGGTAACAGCATTATTAGCTTCCACAACTGCTGGTTAGATTGATGCATATTCGTTAATGTGATTCGTATATAGGCCTATCATATTGTATCAGTCGCTGTCAATTTTCTTGCTACGATTACCATAAATGTATGCAAGAAAACAGTATCGTTGTCTAACCGAGCTCTACAGTCTGTTTATGTTTATTTTAAATGAAATTATTATTAAATCAAAGACATTTCTACATCTCGTTGCTGTTTTCTTGTATACATTTATGGTAATCGTCCCGTGTCCCTTAGAATGAACTTTCTTGGCAGTTCTTACCTTGCAAATGACCCGGAGAGAATGTGTGTGCGGTGCGCCGCGCCGCGCAATATGGTGCTTAAACCACAGCTGTGTTGTGCCGGAAAAAGACGTGGAGTGAATGGTTTGATCTTTCTAAATGTAGAAAAACTAAAGCGGACCACCCGTACAAAATCACCCACTCCTGACAGAGGCTTGCTAATGAAGCAGCCTTATTTCCGGACTGCTCCACTGCCGATGTGTTCCTCGTTACGACTGAGAGATGCTCACAAGCTTCCTCTCTTTACATCGGTTCCAAATGCGGCAACGATTCACACGCAACGACAATAGAACTCCCGGTGTTAGCGTTTTAACATGAAGGTTGGATAAGAAAAGATTTGACCGCTGCAGCCAAGTTCAGAGGCACGGGAAGATGTTTTGAAATTCGAAACTAAAGAATATAACGTTAGGCTATAATAACGCAACGGGGGTTGAATAGTATTGTTATAAATAGTAGCCTATTTGCACTGACCAGCTTCTAAACCTGTTAGAAGTAACTTACATCATCGTTTGGTGTTATGATTTAATAGTGCACAAAATAGTGCACTCGCCTATTTATAGAGAAAATCGTGACACTAACTCCCGCAACGACTCATTGAAGAATGGGTCGGAATCACAATTGAAAGGCCTCAGAACCCTCTGTGTTTCGATTCGTGCACTTGATTCAGTAATCCCCACTTCCCCAGAGCGCATAGGAACCCCCCTACCGGCGAACGAAGACTCCAATACGTTGTGATTCTCGTTCAGAGCCGGCTTTACCGTTCGCGAACGATTCTTCAGACATGCCTCGTTCATTCAGTGGAGTGGTGATCGCCGTTCTTATTGCAATGCATCGTTCTGATAGCAAACACAACTAGATAATGTACCCGATTCGAATAACTCAAAAGAGTTGTTATTCTCGAGCACCGAGAGAGTTGTGATTATCGTTAATTGCGTTCAGTAGCCTAGGGTAATGAACAAATCATTACTCTCGAGTCAGTAAAATGAGTCGTTCAATTCGAAGAAATCGTTCGCGAACTGCACACCACTAGGCTACCTCATAGACACACAGGCACGCCGAGAAACACGCAGTCACAGTCACTGAGTGAATGCCGTACTACTCTGTTATAATGGCAAGAAGAAAGCGAAGCGTCATTTGGAGTTATTTCACTCCACTAAACAGTAATGAAGCAAAATGTGATATGTGTCGATATTGTGGCAATACCCCACAAACCTGCTGAAACACATGAGAATCAGCCACATAAAAGAGCATGACGAGATACAAGGAGGAGATCAGAGGAGGGGGGTAATTCAGGCAAATACCCCCACATCTGGCGCCAGAATGAGGCAGAGTTCTCTGACAGAAGCCTTTCAGAGAGGAAGGCATTATCCAGGTATAGTGATAATATTAAATTATTTTAATAATTTGAACAGAAAGCAGGAAACACTGGTTATTTCTTGAGGTGCACAATATATTACAGTACTAGGCTGATGAATATATAGGCTTAGATTGGACACATTTTCAAACAATTATATCTGAATGCATTATATCCATTTTGTGGAAAAGCTGATATGCATTGCTCAGTATTTCTAAAACAAAGATGATATCTTATGAAATATTAGCATTGAAGGTAAAGATCTCAGGTTGCTAATACCTTCAGGCATGATCTGTAGTGAATTTAACTCTTATGCCAGGCATCATTTTATCACAATTAGGTGTCACTTTTATCAAATGGTGGCTAATGCATTTTAGAACTCTTCATATATTAATTCAATTACATATTTTCAATGTTAAATAATTGCCTGTAGCTACTTAGGCTAACCATTTTAGATTGTATGAGAGTTATACTGCCCATATAAATACTTAACTAGATGTAGTGTAGCTTGTAGGACATAAGTATTTTTATTTTTCATAAATGACTCCCAAAGAGCTGCAGAGGTTACAATAAGCCTGGGAGAGATGATTGTGAGGGACCTTCCAGTCAATCTCAGTTGTAGAAGACAGAGGTTTTAATGAATTTATCAAGACCCTTGATCCATGCTACAAAATCCCAAGCACAAATGCTTGATGGAGGGTACAATTGCAGAAACAAATGTCAAGACAATGACAACATAAACAATGTCAAGACAAAGTAAGGGCAACTTTACAATGTGCACGCAGTGTGGTTCTCACAACAGACATGTGGACTTCAAGGTCCACAGAGGCATATTTGACTGTGTCTTGTCATTTCATTGACAACTGGAAAATGCACAAGTTTGTTTTAGAAACCTGTAGTTTCTATGGATCTTTAGTTTCTATACAGCTGACAACATTAATTTAGAGCTAAAAAGAATAACAGATGAATGGGGCATAACTCAGAAGGTGGTAGCAGTTGTCACAAATGGAAAGCAAATATTGTTTCTGCAGTGCACAAGGCTGGGTGGAAACTACCCCTGTTTTGCATACACCTTAAACATTAAAATAAATAAAAGCTGTTCCTGAACTTGCATCTTCTGGAAAAATGCAGTGGCATTGTATCCTTTTTCCACCACAGCACGAAAGCCACAGAGAAGCTCAAATACATTCAAAAGCAGCTGAAGGTGGCAGATCAAAAACTGATTCAGTCAGTAGTAACAAGGTAGAATTCAGTATCCTACATGTTACAGAGACTCCAGGAGCAGAGGGAAGCAGTGACCACAGCCCTCTGTCTACTTGGGAACAGCACCCTTTCCTTAAGCGATGAAGAGCTATCCGTGATCTACCTAAAAAATCGAGGCCCTGAAAAACATGTTTCTGTGTCAAAAGTGATTCCCCTTGTGTCACTACTTTACAGAGCAGCTGCAGCCATTGAGCATCAAGGTAGCTCCCTTGCCACAGAACTGGTACTGCAATGTCAATGCAGATTCCTTGGGATTTAAACCTTTCACAGTCTCGCTGCCAGCACCTTTTTGGACTTGGTTTAAAAACCTTGCATTTCGTGACAGAGATAATGTAGAAACCATGAAAAGCAACTGCTAACTGAAATGCAGGAAGTCCACTAGCCCACTTCAGAGTCAACTCCTACACCACCACCAGGCTCTACCCCCGCACCTATGCCATGTTCTGCCTCACCAGTGACTCCTGCACCTACCCCAAGCTCTACCCCATCTACAGCAAAAGCAGGGATATGGGCAGATTTTGACAATGATTCTGTCAGCCCAACAGCACCGCTCAACAGGCACTGATGCACTAATTGAAATGCGCAGTTACTCAGAGGAAAAGTTCTTTCCTCTGGACCAGGACCCATTACTTTGGTGGCAAGAGCATGAGAAAACATTCCCATTCCTAAATAGACTAGCAGCAAAATACCTGGGAATCATTACATCATCTGTACCCTCAGAACATTTTTTTTCAAAGGCAGGAGAGTTAGTGAACCAAAGAAGAAACAGACTGAAGGGGAAAAATGTTAACATGCTGTTGTTTCTAAACAAAAATCTATAAAGTATCAAGGTAGAGGGTTTATGTGGCCTTTGTACTTGTCGTTTATTTCATTTAAAATGATTAAATTGTTAACAATATTATTTAGTTGATTATCCATCTAAGCCTAAAAGCAGATGGAGTTCCCCTATTGAGTCCAAACTGCCAAAACGTTTTTTCCTCTCTTCTAATCAGGCAGTTTTTCCTTCGAGTATGTTTACTCTAGGGGGTTGGGGATACGGGTCTATATTTATTATATTATCACTTATCAATATGTTATATTCAATTTTTGATGGTTTCTGAAAGAATAAGGCTGACTCATATTATTTGCTTACATGTTGGAGTCTGTTCATTTCTTACTTGATTGAGGTTGAGGATAGAGGTATCGGCGATGAGGAGGTGATGGCGCTGTCGTTGGTGGTGTTTCGTTTTTTTGTTGCAGAATCTTTGAAGAATTAGCAAATATGTTTTTGAGAAGACATTTTGAATAATAATGTAAAAACACAACAACTCAATCAATTCATTACACGGAACTGTGGAAAATGTGTTACCTTCCTCTGATTACTTCCTGACAGCTGGCTAGCTAACTCGCTTGATTTCATTGCTAGCTACGTTGATACATTTCTTTTGGTCAATTCAGCACCTCCCAAAGCTCCATGCAGCACCTCCTGCAGTTTGACGCTGCAGCACACAGGCCCATTTCTGCCTTTATTTTAAATATGATATACTTATACTATATAATAAAACTGTTCATTACAGCGGGTGCTGCAGCACCCCCACTTCCGTTAGTGTAATTACAAACTAGTGCCAGTTTCATGCTTTAAAGAGTGCTTTAGCAAACTTTACACTATAGTGTAGTCATTTTTGAATTTTACAGTCAAAATCCTTGACACAGAAAAGCATTAACTACTCCTTAAGATGAAACACCCATGATTTGAATGGGGCTTCATTCCATCTGAAATTTGTTAGGAGTGTAAAACATTAACATTTCAAGTGGGCTAAATATTTTTAAATGTTCTGGAAAAGTATTGTAGACATATTTGAAACTATATTAAAATATCAGAAACCTTCCTACTAAGCAAATACAACTTCACTTAAAGATAAGTCAACTCTGTGCCACCTGGGATTCAAACTATTCACTTTAAGATTTCAATGTGCCAACAACTACACCACATATTGCCCATTGCCAGTGAATTTGTGTATGATATTAAGATCAGTTTTCACTCTGTGAACAATATCCCAACATTTAAGGGTGATAGAAGGTAGGGATGGGATAGT
This sequence comes from Aldrovandia affinis, assembly GCA_029706075.1. Lineage (NCBI taxonomy): Eukaryota > Metazoa > Chordata > Actinopteri > Notacanthiformes > Halosauridae > Aldrovandia > Aldrovandia affinis. The sequence continues at coordinate 4,465,674 of JAINUG010000048.1, forward strand.
GTGGTCTCATGAACCTCTAAATCCTATCATATGTTATCAATGACTAACAGAATTCAAGCCATCACAGTGCTTTGCTATGGAGATCATCATCTTTTGATTGCTTATTATGAGTTAATGATTCACAGCTCCACCCAGTCCTTTGGCTTTGTGATTCCAGTTTCATTGCAACAGTGAGCATGAAAGAAAGTTGCAAACATTGCTCCTATGTGAAAACTCCTTTGTCTCTTTGCAGTGTATCATTCGGAAGTAACTATGTCCTCACATCCAGTCTCGATAACCACAATCATCAGGGCACCATTGGTCAACTGACAAGGTGATCAAAACGTTTTGTCCATATCTGAGTGGGCAGTTCTGCAACCACAGCCGAAGAGAGAGTTATATTACATCCTCCCATGATGACCCTGTACATTTTTCAGAATAAAAAAAATTTGTATTTTTATTTGTATTTGTATGATGACGATGATGCTTTTAATAATAATAATATTGGTTATAAATCCATTGTCTTTGTGAACGCTGGTTAAAGTGTGTCTATTTATTATGTTTGAAATTAAGTAGTATCAATACAGTAGACAATAATTTAAGACAGCCCTATTCTTGTTACCCAGAGGGGCCCCTCTACAATCAAGAGTGAAGTATTTCACCTGGAGAATAACTGTATGCAATCAAGAATTACCTGTGTTCTAGGGGTGGGATTCTGTGGCACCACGTCCTGTCTACTCTCTCAGCCTGAGCTAATGGACCAAGGGGACATGGTTTCTGGGTCCACCCTGGACCTCATTAATGATTGCAAGAGATATGAGGTGGAGAGCCATAGCCCAAAGCCCTGGGAGGAACAGAGGCTGCCCAAGATTAATGGTGAGTGGGAACATGAGAGTGCAGATCTGATTTGGCCACACAGGTAATACAGTGGCACCTCGGCCCACAAACTTAATTCGTTCGTTGACTCCGTTCGCGAACCGAAATGTTCGCGAACCGAAATAATTTTTCCCATTGAAATTAATGTAAATCCAATTAATCCGTTCTCCAGCCCCAGAAACACTTTTTTAAAACTTTTTTATGGGTTTATGTGTGGCAAAAATATAGAAAGGAATTAAAGATAACCTTAATTATAGAAAAATACATTAATACTAAAATAAAACATAATAATTGTTTATAACACGAACACCACTCTCACGTTTAGCTATTATTTCCTTCTTCGTTTCTACTGTAATATGCTTAGGCTTCTTAACACCACTATCAGTAGCACTTTTCACTTTCTTGGGAGCCATAATGAGGGCAAATTTAATGGAAATAGCACAAAAAGAACGTGTATCAAAGGAGAACACAACGATGAACGATGTAAACAACGCTGAGTACTAAGCACAACTGACGCTATCCACGACGCGCTATGGCGAGAAGCCCGCGAGTTTGTGTGTTTGTGCGTTCGTGCACCGAGGGCTTGTTCGCGGGCCGAGTGAAAATTTGTTCGGAAAGTGTGTTCGTGGGCCGATTTGTCCGTGAGTAGGGGCGTTCGCGGGCCGAGGTTCCACTGTACTCAAATCTAGTCACTGAAGATTCATTATAAGTACCAATTTAATCAAGATTGACTGTCCAGGATATTTAAGAAGTTTTTAATATTTTTACTAAGACAGGTAGACTAAACCTGAATCGGAGAAGAAATGGAATAAGCAGTAATGGTCACCTACAGTGAATGTTGTGGATATTGAGGTGGTGGGTTTCATTGTCAGACTGTACCCTGCTGATCATAAAATGGAATCATTTTTGTTTAGCTTATGTGAATGTTTAGTTGTTGCCATGTGATTGTGTGCAATGACATTGGTCGGTATCTGGTCAAAGCAACACTGTTGCGTATAGTTCCTCTCCTCCAGTCAACCTTCAGGAATGTGCTTGATAATGTGTTGCTTTCTGGGGAAGACACATTGTTCTGTGGCCGTGTGGTGTAGTTCATTCAGAGCCCAGGAGAGAGAAGATGGCCGGGATGAAATCGCTCTTCATCAACATCTCCAGGATTCCCCTACTCTTCTTCCTACTCTTCATGTTTGTCTGCTCCCTGGACATCCTGAGTTCCTCCTTCCAACTGGCCGGGGGTAACTATGCCATCAGTGTCTCTGACCAACCCACCATGGTGTAAACCACCAGCTTCTGTCCCTGTCTGTGGCACAATGGGGTAACTATTCCAGTGCTGTCTTCAATTGCTCTGATGTTAGTTAACTGTTTTATCTTTGTATGAAACTGTCCTGCCCTTGGGTAAATATCCCTCTGCTTCTCTCTAACTATCATACTATGTGACATCTGTTTTGCCACTGTTACATTGCATACAAACATACCTGACATCCTGTTTCACAACATTACATCCAGTTTTTCTCAGTGACTTGAAATCTATCCTTGGATTTTTCTCATTGAAAGTTTGCCATTTTGAAGCTGTGGATGTTTTGTTTACTGTGTGGAGGCAATTGATGCCCCTCTTCTCTTTCCCCCTGCGTGCAGGTAAGGTGGCAGGAGACATCTTCAAGGACAATGTCATCCTGTCCAACCCAGTGGCCGGGCTGGTGGTGGGAATACTGGTGACTGTTTTGGTGCAGAGTTCCAGCACCTCCACTTCCATCATCGTTAGCCTGGTGTCCTCTGGGCGTAAGTCTCACTCTGTGCCACTAGGGAGTGCTTGTGGGAGCCCACGCCCAGAAAGATGGTAAAACAACCCAAATGCAAAGCATGAGGTTGCAAAATAAAATTTTGTGCTACATCAATAGCAACCAAAGGTGATCCTTAGGCTTCTGTTTGTCCTCTGGAATCTGTTCTTAATTATTACAATTGATTGGAACCCAGCCAAGTGGCTGGGTACAATAATCACCTGTTGTTCCAAATGTCAATCAGTGGCTGATTGAATGCCTTGAAACTCTGAAATTTGAAAAATGTAATAGCTTGAGGACCAGGAGTAAAAGCACGAAGATCCACAGTGGTCAAAGATCCACAGTAAAAAAAAAAATAAAAAAAAATAGTGTGAAGACCAGTCTCCCAAGAACTTTGCTCAGTTTTACACAAGAAAATCAGATGCAAGAAGTGCGAGCCTAAAGGATTCATGCAAGGACGTTACACAAAGGCACTCGCGCGTCGAACCTTCTGGTGACCTCCCGCCTCAGTGCTGCACTGCGTTGTGTGTTGAAGGGGTCTTGTGCAATAATGGAGCTGCATATGTTAATTGCCTGCATATGCTATGCGCTCATTATCTCCCTGTCCGTGCTTCTCTGGAACTAAGAATACAAGTGATTTTCTCTCTCAACAACTAATTACAAGAGGACAAAGCTGCAATTAGATGCAATTACTGGTGCTATATTTCGACCTCTCTAGTTTCCACATGCTCACATGGATGGTTTGTGAAAAGCATCATTAAAATAATAAATCTTTGGCCACCCAGCAATAAAAAGCAAGGCCGGTACCAACAGAATAAAAAAATAAAAAAAAGATTGATGTATGGCATCTGTGATTGGAAGGAGGATACAAATGTTTGTGCCTCCAAAACCTGATGCACTGTAGACTGAGGGTACAATGACCTAAATGTTATCTTTTTGGCAATGTTATATATTGTTATGTCCATATTCCACATGCACTTGATGTATTGAATAAGGGTAACAACAGGCAGCACTCTAGAGGAGCATACAGACAGAGATATGAATATAAATGTAAGCAAATATTAATATAGTAATGCATATTCATATATTTTTTCTGCAGTTCTGGACGTGAGATCTGCTGTTCCTATAATTATGGGCTCCAATATTGGGACGTCTGTCACTAGCACAATTGTGGCCCTTATGCAGGCAGGAGAGAGGAACGAGTTCAAACGGTATGGGACAGAGAGTGAGCAGCATTCCCCACAAGAATATATTTAACTTTGTTTTTTCATTTTATTGGTTGTAAAATTAATATGGACATGTTTTGGTTCCTTTTCATATACACTTCCTCATATGGTTCTTATTTTTCTATATAATATAAGTTACATTTTTATATATGAGATATTCCATAGTTGAATAAGTACAATAAATATTCAAGAACATGGTATCAACAAGAAACCTCCATTATGATAAGTGTATGTTATGTGTTTTGTGTGCAAACTGCTTTGACCTGGGTCTCACACCATGCGAGTTCCCTTGTGGAAAAATAAAGTTCTTATCTTAATATCTTAATATCCTGAAATTAGAAAATGGGACAATTATCTTGTAGTATCTGTCATGTCCTCAGCACCAAGGCTTTCTCAGTGCAGAGGGCCACATGTCAATGGAGTTATGATGCACTGTGACACTTCCATCAGTAAATGCATCACTTCCTCCAGGGCCTTTGCAGGAGCCACCATCCATGACTGCTTCAACTGGCTGTCAGTGCTGGTCCTGCTGCCCCTTGAGGTGGCTACCGGGCTGATAAGTCATCTGGCCAGAGCTGTGGTTCAGTGTTTCCACATCCAGAGTGGAGAGAATGCTCCAGAGCTGTTGAAGATCATCACAGAACCGCTCACTAAGCTCATCATACAGGTACACTATTACTACAATATTACCACTTTATTAGTACTTAATTACCATTGGGCACAAATATGTTTCCTCTTTTATTTGAAGGCTTTCATTCAGCATCGAGTGGATATGGAAGGCCACTTTGGCCTCCTTCATTGTCCAAGCTCAGGCTTTGCTTCATTATCCAAGTTGATTATTGAACAGATCCTTGCTTTGTACCTACCATTGCCATTTGGCCAGCCACCTTTCTGGGCACCCTACTCACATCCCCAAAGGGTGCCTCAAAACCTCTTCCTGGTAATTCTGATAACGTGGTCTGTTCTTTTGCTGTTTCTCATCCTCCCCCAGCTTGATAAGTCTGTAATTACTGGGATCGCCATGGGAGACGAGAGCCTACGGAACAGGAGCCTGGTGAAAGTTTGGTGCAGGACTAGTCTGCTTGTGGTAAGACTGGCATAGGTGTGCCTGTGTGTGCCCCATTCTGTGGGGCACACACAGTGCCCCGTATATATACAGTATAAAAATATATTATTATTATTGTTGATGTTGTTGTGGTTATTAATGGGTTACATTTATATAGCAACTTTCATCTCAGGATCTCATGCTCTCTCAAACGTCATTCCAGAATATCCTGTAAATGCTCGATTGGGTTCACATCTTGTGACTGAGGATACATATGGATAATGTCAGTGTCATGCTCCTCAAATCACTGGGTGACCACTTGTAGTCTGTGGATGGGGGCATTGCAATCTTGACAGATACCCCTCTCTGCTGGAAATGAAAGAAATGCTTTAACATGAAAATGTGCCCCACTACTTAACGAACCACCAGAACCCTTCACTGTTGGAAACACTGTTGTGTTTAAATGTTTTTGTTCACCACCAGTACATCATCTCTCCCTTTCCAGTCCTCAGTGAATGTGTCCGACAGCACTTTCGGCCAGAATGGGAGCACCTCCTGGATGATGCAGAATGTAACGTCACAAGTCAATGTCCAAAAATGTAGGCATTGCATCTGCCAGCTTAGAACAGGACACAAAACTGAATACCTGTGAGAGTGAGCAGGTGGAGCTGAGACTTGCTATCCCATGTCCTCTCAGGCAGGCACCTGTTCGTGGACACCCTTATGTCAGACCTGGCCGTGGGGCTTCTCCTACTCACTGCCTCCTTGGTGGTGCTTTGCACATGCCTGGTGCTGCTGGTCAAGGTCCTCAACTCTCTTCTCAAGGGTCAGGTGGCCAAAGCCATCCAGAAGGTCATCAACACAGGTGGGTGCCTGCATCCCTTTTACCAGGACATCCAAAACCAGGTCACAGGATGTCCCTGGCTTTCACTCTAAGCTAAATTATATTTCTCCATGTGTAATGGGCTGTTGATTGATGATTGCTGTTTCAGCACTTTACCTTTTTATGGAAATTTTGAAAAAAAATTTGTCCCTGGTTTAGGTGATTAGCAAGATGATTAGCAAGTAATCATCTTGCTAATCACTGCTGCACTTCCATTCACTGCTGCACTTCTGGCAATGTTTTTATAACATAATTTATAATGATACATTGTTTTGATTGTTACAAACTATTTATATATCTGTATTTGTAAATAAAGCCTTATATGCAGTAATCTCAATCATGAGCTATATTAATACTATATTAATAGAAAATATAAATATCATTGTAATCTCTTGTCTGAATCAGACAGTTACAATGATCTTCCCTTTAAATCCACTTGACATCAGATACCATGCCATGAAAAATGATTATTTAGTATTCATACAAATACTTAATAATCATCAGATCAGTTCTCAGACAGAAAATGCATTCATTTTCTGTAATGTGCTGTTTGGAAAATAATGCCTTACATTAAAATAAAGCTTATATTTGCTTGATTGGTTATGACAGGTACAAAAGTACATGTGCTTGGTTAATGAAAATAAACATCCATCTGTGGAAAGCAAGGATTTCAGAGGCAGGGTTCCTGTCGTTATTGCTGCCCCCTAGCTACGTACCAGGGAAGTTCAGGTTAGCAGTTGTTTTCAGCCTGTATCTGATGTGCGCCTGTAGCCTGCTGTGTGGCTTGTAGGGTGGAGTATGGCCATTGGCTTGCAGGCAAATATATCGGACATACTCTGCTGCAGTGCTCCCTGTTTGGTTGTGGGTAGCAAGAGGTGACGCAAGAGCATAGTACGATTCCCTCAGGATCCAACTTGAAAGTCCTGATTTAGATCCTCAGCACATGAGAGAGATCATATCACATGTGAGATCCCCATTATTTTACTGTGATAATCACTCTGTATGTACTTAGATCATGTGTGAAATCCCCAGGTTTACTGTGATAGTACCTCTGTATTTACTTAGATCACGGATGTGTTTACCTCTGGTCTCGTCAGATCACAGACGACTTCTCATCTGGTTACAGTTAGGCTCCTTTCATACTGTATACAGAGTATCTGTTTTAACCAAAAAAGTATTTCACATACCACAGCTTTATTGTACAGTGTATCAAGGGTCATTTCATTTCATCAGCACTGAACAGATAGGCCTTGAAAAGCAGTCTTATGCAGTTCCCCCTCTCTTCTTCAGATTTCCCCTATCCTTTCGGCTGGCTGACAGGCTATCTGGCCATGCTGGTGGGGGCGGGAATGACATTTGTTGTCCAAAGTAGTTCCGTCTTCACCTCTGCCATTACCCCTCTAATTGGTGAGTCACCACAAATGTCAATACAGTCGAACACCTAATATTTCTTTCAGCTGTTTCCGTAAGAATATAACATTTTTTTACAGTGGAATCTTGCTTAATCTTACAATTCTGGATAGATGATATATGCTTTACCAGAAGAGAGCACAAGGATCATGTTCATAGATGTGAGAATTAAAAAAGTTTCATCTTGTCAAACTACCCCCACCCTCGGTTATGCATTATTTAACTGATAGAACCACATTGTTGTGAGTGCAAATTTCATCTTCCAAACTATTTTGCCATTTTGTGAAACCGATGAGTTAATCAAGAAAAAAAGTTCACTTGGATCTACATTATAATTAAATCTCCTTCCTGGCATGGAGGCGAGAGGGTCTCCTTCCACACAAATTAATGATGGCTGTAAAATATCGGACGGAAAATGAAGCCCGGCAAAACAGGTGGGCTCGAAAAACGGGCAATCTGTCATTCTCATTTATATGGCCCTCTGTCACCCCTGACAATCCAAATCAGCAAAGCTCTGGCTACTCCAGCTGACTGGTAATTAATGGCAGCGCTGTAGAAATCCTCATTAACAAGACCTGGAAGAGAACTCATTAGCTAAGGCCCAGTCCTGTAATTGTTCATAGAACGGCAAACCGGGGCAGCAGTTGAGGACCTCATTTCAGTGTTGCGGAGACATAATTATCATGGCTGCATTCACTGCCATGGCCTGAATTTCTCCATTCTTCTTTTTTTCCCCATTCCTGGATATCTGCATTGCTAAACGTTCATTAAATGTTTTATTTAGTTGAATTTATTCAGCTGAATACTTCACAGCTGGCTCTGCTGTGTTGGTGAGCTATCATTGAGAGTAATAGGGCTGATGATTATAATGTAATACCACAGTGCACCCCAAAGCACAGACCCCCTCTCCTCACCGATTCAATGACCCCCCACCATCCCCACTGTGTTCACAGGTTTGGGCATGATCAGCATCGAGCGTGCCTACCCCTTGACCCTGGGGTCAAACATCGGCACCACCACAACCGCCATGCTCGCTGCCCTGGCCAGCCCGGGGGACAAACTGGCTGCGGCCTTCCAGGTATGTCTACTCATAGCTGATGAAGTCGCACACTCCCCATGCTGGCGCCTTAGAAGGCTGGGGCAGAAGCACAGTCCAAGGGCGGTCTCTCTCCCCTCTGTGCAAGTGCAAGAGATGCTGCAATGCTGCATTAGTCATGAAGCACTAATTGGATATATGCCTCTGCTGTGCAGTGATTACACACTGGGAAACATATGCTGATACAATTGTAACAATGGAACAAAAACCCTAAAGCTAAGTCATTATCAGTCAGTCAGTCAGTAACCAGTCAGTCATAAATGCATATTCATACCCACCGAGAACTGCTCTGGATTAGATTCAGACCGCACAAACACAGACCAAATTGCTGTGATGATGGTTCGGCCTACTGTTCACAAATGCTGATGAGAGCTTGCTGATTGGATGACTTCCACGTTTTTGGAGAGCATGGGATAACATCTCATTTGCCTTAATCGTGTGCTGTTCTTAAGGTTTTTTTTTGTCTGAGGCACATAGTGATTTTTCAGAATGAGCTGTGAATCAGAATGATTATGTTTGGTCCCCAGGTCGCCCTGTGCCACCTCTTCTTCAACATCTTTGGGATCTTGCTGTGGTACCCGCTGCCCATCACACGTCTGCCTATCCGCATGGCGATGATGCTGGGAGAGCGCACCGCCAAGTACCGCTGGTTCGCCGTGCTCTACCTGATCTTCTGCTTCCTGTTGCTGCCCTCGCTGATCTTTGGCCTCTCCATGGCAGGTTGGCAGGTGATGGTGGGCGTGGGGGCACCCTTTGCTGGCATCTTGCTCTTCATCTTCCTCGTCAATGCGTTGCAGGCCCACAGCCCGCGCCACCTACCGCAGCAGCTGCAGAACTGGGACTTCCTACCGGTCTGGATGCATTCCTTCAAGCCTGTGGACAGGCTCATCGCCAAGGCAACGCTGTGCTGTAGCCCTGCCCACATCGAAGATCATGGTGCTCCACCCAGCCCCGCCCCTTTCACCCCTGACTCTGCCTCTGCCGCTGCCCAGAGGAAATCCCAGATGGCACAAGACAACCCTGCCCTCAGCTATGTGGATGAGACCCCTTCACGTGGCCCTGTCTTCAAGCTGCGGGGCCTGGAGAGATGCCACAGCACCCCCCTTTAAGGGGGGGAGGGGGGTTGGTAGGACACTGCATTGAGATGGAGAAGGGTTTTATATTTTCATACTTTTTGTCATATTTTGCCTGGATGCTGTAAAGGTGTTGAAACAGTACACATATCAATAAGTTGGTGATTGAATGCAACGAGAAAGAGAAGAATAGATTTATCTAATTGTAATGCAATTCCCAAAGAATAGTGTTTGCCAATTCAGGGGAGGGATATTCCCTTAAGATGCCTTTGCATCGCTTTTTAATATTTTTCTATACAAACTTTAAAGTTTGATCCTTTTAGGATGGCTCTTAATGTTCTGGGTGATCCCAGTGGCCTGGCCTCTGGCAGAGGCGTAGATCTATGCTTGACTGGAGCTACCACTGTTCTAGATGCTACAGGTGTCATAGGCACACCACCTCCCTGCTTAGAGGAGCTGGAAGCTGTGTATGTTAACAATGGATCCATTTGTACATACATTCTTTTTAGAATTGTAAAGTTTTTGGTTTTTTTTCTGTTACATTACTAAGCAATCTTGTTTAAGCTTTTCTTATCAGGTTTCACAAATGGTGCCACATATTATAACCGTGTGAGTGTTTTTCACATGGCCTCAAAAAACCTCAGCAATTTGAATTCACAGCAGCAAACAGCTAATATAGAAAACATTTAATAAATAAAAACAAAGACTCAATCATGGACATTTGTCCAGTGGTTAATAAAGGATCTCCAGAACAGAAATTAGAAGTAAACAACTGTATTATCCATATTTCTGAGGGGTTTTAAAAATCCATTACTATTTGGAGTGTTTAAGATGTTGCAAGATTTCTCCCAGGAGCTTAGAGATCAATCGACACTGCTGTGAGACAGAGGAGCTTGTATAGGTCCTATACTACCCAGGGGTCTATTATTACCACACAGCCCAAACAAACTCTGCATAAGGTTCACTTCTCAGTAGAAACCTGAATGGTATCTATTGGGATATATAGTGGGTGAGTCCCTCCTGCTGTAACTCAGAGCAAAGTGTAGGGGACAGGTGTGGTTTTGACTTACAAAGTCATTTATTGCTGCTACAACAAGCTGCATAAGAGAGAAACACACAAAACATAAGCTGCAGTTATGTTACATAATTTAATATTCCATATATTCCACTCAAGCCTGCCTGCTTTTGGACTGGTAGCTGAATGACCTGGCTTATGAAAAATTAACCCCCTGGGGCGAGGATGAACTTCAATCAAGTCACGTCTTGTTTGATAGCAAAACGGAAGTTTTGTGAGAAACTAATCAAGAAGAAGCAATGGGGTCATTAGCATTTGGACCTGGGCCAGTTCGCCTTTAGCCAATGATGAGAAAGAACACTTTTCCCTCTCTACATCATCCTTACCTTCAAAGCACCTCATATATTTAACCAATTCCCAAAAGGGTCTATTTGGAAGTATCACTTTGGCTCTGATAATGAAACAAGAACAGTAGAGATTCACAAAAGCCATGTCAGTTCTCTGGTGGCTCTAAATGCCATGAGACTGACTTTCAACACAAAATCCATGTATATATGCACTGGGGTACTGAATAAACTCCATGCAAGCCATAGGGTCATAACTATAAAGAATAGAAGTGCTGTACTCGGCTGTGTGAAGAATACTATTAATGTGCATTTAAAGCATTTAATCCTTGTGTAATCTTTCATATTCTATATACTCCCCATGCCCACAGGGTCCAAAAGGTCACACCCTCACCGCACCCCTATGATAAAGCCTCTTAAACCACAAATCTATTTTGCATGAAGAAACAACCCATGACTCATCAACACCTTTTGTTTTTCCTACTTCACAGTGCAGAGAGACTGTATTTATTCAGTGTACACCATTCATTTTTACCACAAAACACACATCATTTTTTTTTTTTTGCTGTAATAGAAGTGACAATCTTTGTACCCTGATGGTGTACAGCTTTTATAAAAATATAAAAAAGGGCAATGTTTCACTTTTTCTAATGGTAGGGTCACTCCAGGAGAAGTCATTGAATTTCATACTGAAAACAAATCATTGAGGGGGTTTTCACTGGTGTTAAACTCAGAAATTGGTCTCCAATCAATGGAAATCAAATCAATAGAAAGGACATATATTTTGTTAGATTTTGGAGACTGCATTTCCTTTCATTACCATTGCTCTCACATGAAAAAAGAGAGCAAAAGTTCACTCACAAGGCAAGGGAATCTGTTCTGTCCCTTATATTACACACTTTAATTATATTATTTATTGGAGTGAGTAACTCATTCTATTGGTGAATATTTAGAAACATTCAGCATTGGTTCCCACAAGTACATTCTGGCAGTAAGCACTAGAGTCACTTTTTGTATGATACAAATACAATATCTTCAGAGAATAAAATGGAAATACACTGACCTAGTTTCAGTCTTAGCAGACTTAGAGTTTAGACAAAATAAAAGGTAAATGCAATTCAGTCTGAGAAGACTTAAATTAAATCAAACCAACCATATCCTTATCCATATCCATATCCTCATAAGGACTAATGTGCAGGCTCGATGCACTTTTGTTACTCTGACAATGGGAAATGATCTAACTGCTAAGAGTATCTCAGCATAACCAAGTGGTGGGATGTATAAACAATACCTGTAATATCAATATTTATTTTCAATAACCACATTTTCAATAATGACAAATTTTCATTGTGCCACACATGCTGGTTCAACCCAAAATATAATCCAAACAGACACATTTGGCTTGAAAAGATGGGTACTTTGATGGCAAATCAGTCGCATTACATCATAACAATCACTCAAATGATCATTGAATGATCGATGGAGAATGATCTCCATTCTGGGGCACCTTTCAGGGCTTTTGAAAAGGCATGGGCTACCACATTTTTTATTTTAAATCAATCTGATAACCTCACGGCAAAATCACATCATTTTATGTGATTTTATCCGCATAACTCAAAAACATCATTCATTCAGGTGGGTTAAACAAACTGTATAAACGCCAAATACTGTTAATTAAAATGTAACATATTCATTGTCATGTTGTGTCATGATCTATATGTTATTTTAGTAAAAACCGAGAATAACAAGCTAGATCTAACCATTCTGGATGGCACCTTTGTATAACAGTATATCATTATGATCCACTGGAATTAAAAAATAGTTTACTAGTTACATACTGTAGTTGTCTCCTTTGTTTATTAATGTTACAAATATATAAGTAGTACAGAAACAACTCACCAAAATTGACTATTATTTTGACTTATTTCAGGATGGCCTTATGTACATCTTTATTAGTCATCAACAATAGAAAGACCCAAGATTGGGTTCCTCCTGCCTCAGCCAGCATGTCAAATTAATCAGGAAACATTTAGTCATGTCACATGTGCATGATTTTTGGTTTTAAACTTTCTCACTTCTTTTAATTAATGAGTCTTTCATCTTTAAACTTAATCCCATAAGATTGCTGATTTGTATTTGATCCATTGTGGCTTTGGAGGTTACGGGCAGTTACAAACACATACCAGCTCCTGTAAGATATAACTAATACAGTTTTGGCCATAATAAATCTGCTAGATGTAAGAGACAAAGGAAATCAATAAAGTGTGATCTCTGTGCACTTGTGTTTGACACAAAAAGGCAAGGGGCCACATCCAGACTGGCTTTGCTGGATGTGGCCATTTGCTTTGTTTGTGTCAGACACAAGAGTCTGTGATGTGAGTAAGGGATAATGGTTTGTTCAATTACATCTTCAACATAAATCTAAATGACTTCCACCCAAGGGCCATTTTGTTGACAACCTAGTTGCCCATGCCCAAATTCAACAGTGATTGGTATGAAGTATGAGGAGCAAACACATGTTCTTGATGTCATATAAAAGTACACAGTCCAACTCTTTATAGAGAAAGTACAGACATAACATGCATTTTCTCTTTTTTATAGAACACTGTCGGTGTGGGAGGAGTCAAGGACGCAATGGGTCACTTCACTCAGACCCAAATTACAGAACTTAGGACCCTTCACTTAGGGGTCAAGCAAACCAGTCTCCGCCATCCTTGGTCCTCCACGGGGTTCTCTGCCAATTGTCAGGGTCTTCTGTTGAACTCAAAAATATAACGCTTAAATACTTTGACTAGAGAAACCAACCAAAACGTTCAGGACTAAAATCATATATATGTTTATTTGCAAAGTTTGCAGTTGAGTTACATAGACATTCAGAGTGACAGAATTACCTGCACACAAGGCATATCTAGTAAGTCTCACACACTTCCCTATTTCTGTCTAATACTTATACATTTTCATAAAGGCGGGGATGCTGCTCCTTCTCCTTTTGCCCATTGCTATGCCTGTCTCAGTCCTGCCATCCAATTACTTTCATGCATTCTCCTATCCGTACCTTGTGCAAAGATGTTGCAATACATCTGACCTATGGAGTGGTCACTTTCTTTCAACATGCTAAAACTTCCATCTTCTGACATTTATCTTGTGGCTAACTGTATTTGCACACTTGAACAATAGTCTTAGCTCTGTCCGTTAGAACAAGATGTTTCAGCCTTTAAAGGTTTGTCAATCCTTCTGCATTTTCTAACAGAATGTATCATAATATCACACATTATTTAATACATACTAATACAGTTGATTAAATTAAATAAAACAATTATTGTCATGTGATATAATTATGCAAATGCAAAGCCATACTTCCACAATACCTCCAATATATTAACAGAGAAAGAAAGATAAAATACATTACACGGATTTAGCAGCATACCAGCGACATCTGTACAAAAATTGAATAAAAACTGGATTTAATTTTTCAGTAAAACTGGGTGTTGGTGTTCTCTCAATGTTCAAAAACCTCTCCAAAATGTCCCACACACATTACAAATTTAACTCCCTTTCAATTACTGTAAAACACATTAAATTACTATATGGCTAGGTAGGAACCCAATATTATTATCAAACTTCAATTAAAAATGAATTGCAAATTGAATTACAATTACCCTAATACAATAAACACAATTGCTTTGTTCACTGAGCTGAAATACCTCCGCTATACATAAAAGTGCACATAGTAGGTTCCCAATCTTCAACAGAATTACCACTTAGGGCCCTATTTAGACTTAAGCACCTTCTTAGTTCCTCCAGTAACTACAACAGTTGTACAGAAAAATTGTTCACATTCACGTGCTTAACTGAAATTGGACAGTGCCAGAAAAATGTAATTGAATATCTGCCCTCTGGTGGTTAAATATTCAAATCATCCCTTTAAGGATTGTGTGCCTTTAATTAAAAGGCAGATTTTAATAGTTGTCCAATATTGCATGGAAATACAGTACCAGTCAAAAGTTTGAGGACACATTTAGTCTGGACTACGGCTAAGCGGGCACTCCTTCATTCTTGAGCAAGATAACGACCCGAAACACACCTTGAAGTTGTGCAAGAACTATCTGGCGAAGGGGGAACATGAAGGACAACTCAAACTAAAGACCTGGCCTGCCCAGTGTCCAGACCTCAATCCCATAGAACTTGTATGCGATGAACTGGACAGAACAGTCAAAGCAAAGCAACCCACAAGTGCCTCTGGGAATTGCTGCAGGAGAGCTGGGACGACATATTGGGTGATTTCCTGCTGAAAGGTATTAACCAAATGGCCTGTGTTTGTGAGGCTGTTATCGCAGCAAAGGGTGGCTATTTTGAGGGATCCAAGATCCAATTTTAAATTAAATTTTATTGAACATTGCTTTGATGATTTTGTTTATTGTTACATGTTTTTTTGTCATTTTTAAGTATTTAAAGAAACTTATATGGTGTAAAACATTGTCAATTATGAGATAAACCTAGTTTCCAGCAGGTGTACTCAAACTTTTGACTGGTACTGTAGTTAAAAACTATGACTGGGCATTGACATATATAGGACATATCCATTTTTCCAATCCATTTTGCTTTGTGGTGTGTGTTTTTAAGAGTAAATGTATTACACTATTGTCTGCGTCGGTGTGTTCCCATGATTTCAGTTAAGGAGGGATTAAAAGCAGAAGCACCGGTATAAGCAGTCATACAGTAGCCAAGATAGAGAAGAAAAAAAAAAAGCAGTTAAAGTTAAAGTTTTTCAGATGAGGACTTACAAGTGGTGAATGAGGTCAGCTAACACTATTCTACAAACTCTCTCACAGTTGACAATGCACATAAGCGTGTGCTGTGGAATCATAACAGTGTGCACTGCCGGGAGGTGTAAACATAATTTGGACAAACTGAAGCATATGTACAGAGATCTGCACACCCATGTAAAAGCTAAAATTGCCAAACACAAGCAAACAACTATATACAATATACAATACCAACAATGGCCAGGTAGTGGCTTGCTACTTATTCAACCTTTTATCTGGAGCAAACAACGCTTCACTGAAGTCAAAGTCAGAACGGCGGGCATCTCTAGACATGCCTCTATGTAGGAAACCCCCTTCCCCCCTAGACTTTGAACTTAATGCGAATAGACAAGTGAGGTGCATAATTTTTATGTCCACGAGACTTATGTCCACGATATGCACACTTAACTCAACTCTGAATAGGGCCCTTCGAGCATCAATAACAAATAATGTCATGATTCATGCCAATTGTGATTTCACAAGACGAATGGTTATGGAGTGTGCGAAAGCACTACAGCAAGACAAATGTTCGTAAACAAGCCTCCACACTTACAACACAAGCATTTTGTGAGCATAAAACATTTAGATTAAAAGCAAAAAAACGAATAGATAATGAGTAAAGGTGAGTAAACATATGGGCATAACTGCATTTATTCTACAATGCTGTAAAGCTCGCCCAAAGAGGCAACCATTTTCACAGAACCAGCTGTCAAAATGTCAAGGCTGAAGCTGGTTCCTTGAGCAGGTCAGAAACAGAAGGTTTGGTGGGAAAGTCGGTAATAGAGTGTTCAATCTTTTTTGTACAGAATGTTCTGTGCCAGGAGGCCTTGCTGGTGTATAGTTGCCCTGGAGACATGTAGGACATTTTCATGTGGCGGATTACACATGGAGAAAATCATTCTTTAGCAACTGACCTCAGTGCAGATGCACAGGAACACAAATCTGTTCCTTGGCGTGTTACGTGAGTAGCATTGCACACAACTGAAATGACATCTGCAATTACAAACTCCACATGACCTTTCAAAGCATCACATGGGCACAGCTTCTCACACCCACGTTGGATGCAGGTGGTCCTAGCAGGCGGAATTTTGAGACGATGGATGCCTTTTAACTGCATGTCTGCCAAAAGACCACTATGCCACAAGACCCAGGCCTCATTCACATAAGGATTAGGAGTAGGAGCAATGTAATGGCTTGTAATACATCATACACAGATAAGCTCTTTGTCAAAGCTTTGTTTGCATATTCAAAGGCAGTATCATAGTGCCATCATGTCAATCATTATCATTAAAATACCATAAAATATATCATAAAATATTTGCTGGCAGATTGCAGGAGCACAAGTGGGCACAAAAACATGTGCAGTAGAATGACAGTTTATTGGTATAATCGATACAGGAAATCGATACAGCATGTCAGCACAGCATGTTGTGCTTAGATCCTTGGGCTCTGGCTCTGTGGGTCCTGGGTGTTGAGCAAGTGACTACTGTTGCACCCTTGAGCAATTCCCTGTACTTAAATTATTAAAGTAAACATTCAGCAATGTTTTAAAATACTCAGCAAATGGATTAAATATTTATTTAATATTAAATAAATACAATAAGTCACTCTGGATAATGGCATCTGGAAAAATAACTCCCGGATGTGAAAAGAGTAATACTAGTCAGTAGTGGCAATTTTTAAATTATGTAATTAAAAGTCCATATTTCTATTGCTTGGGTGTGCGGCCTATGTAATTTGCAAACTCTATGTTGAGGGCTTACTAGAGTGTCCCTGTCACCAATAGTCATCTTGTAAGTCGCTCTGGATAAGAGTGTCTGCTAAATGCTTAAAATGTAAAAATGTAGTGACCACAGACCTGTGTGATATCAATCTGCCCATGCGACTTGCCATGCCCCACATACCTGTATGAAAATGTGGATGCATTTTACACCACTGCCACATTCCAACACTGTTTATTGGAAAAAACAGGTGCAAATATGCAAGCAGTGCCAAATTAGGCTGCTCTTCCATGAGCCAAACATTGTTTAGCTCAGCAGAAAATGCAGGTCCCCTAAAACGGCACACGTGTATTAGTTCCGCCAAATCAATTCCACTGCATCAATCCTTCGCTTTCTATTTGTCAGAGTTGACCAAATTACTCAGTAATACATTTTTCACAGAAACAAGAGGATTCCGCATACGCAGTGCTCCCTGTGGCGTGAAGGTTTTGGGGGGTGAAGTCAGTTAGGCGACGGAACGATAAGGACAGGGTCATTGCCGAGTTAGGTTAACCGGCATGTTCAACAATAAAATGGTAAAGTTACAGTCGAGTATTGGACTCATTTATCAGTTAGTAAACAACATGTTGATGTCAGACGTGTGGCTGTAACTGATGAAATTGCCTGAAAAAAGTTTGACTCAAAACTTGTCTTGCCAGGAAAACCAAGTAAAAATGTTAGTGTACTCTATGGGGGATGAGTCAGAGGATGTGCTGTAGGGATTGACTTGAATGGAGAAATGAGGCTGTGAAAAAGGGTTTGATCATTTTTATGTGCCAAAATAATGTGATATACGAACATACTAAATGTAATCAGACAAGCTCATGAGTCTCAATTCGTTTATCACAGCATTACATGCGCTAGCTGTGAACTGTGATTATGGAGCACTGGATGAGCCGCTCAGAGACAGGTTAATTGTTGGTCTCAAAGACATGAGACTGTCAGAGAAAATGCAATTGGACAGAGGTAACACTTGAAGCAATCACAATGGCAAGGCAATCGGAGGAAATTAGGCTAAGGCAGCAGCAGGGGGTCAAGCGCCACAGAGGACTTGCTTTAAATGCAGGAAAAACCCTTCTCATGCTAAACAGCAATGCCCAGCTAAAGATGCCTTAAAAGGACAAAGCGCTATGAGACCTACTGTCAAAGCAGAACCAGTGGTACTGGACATGCGAGCAGCAGTCTGCGTTTGATGGGTTAAAGAGAGATCTTTCATCCACACTAGTTCTTGCCCTGTGCGACCCAAACAAACCCCAGCTCAACATCTCCACTGATGTATTGTCGTACGGACTGGGTGCTGTGCTGCTGCAGAGGCAAGGGGAGTGCTGGTGAAACTGGAGTGCACTGGACATCACATGGGCGTGTGAAAGGTTCAGCGACTTCATTGTGGGGCGACGCTTCAAACTGGAAACTGACCACAAGCCGCTTGTCAGTCTGCTGGGGGGCAGGCTCTGGATGATCTTCCTCTTAGAATACTGAGGTTCAGGATGAGATTAATGCAGTTCTCATATGACATCAAACATGTGCCTGGTAAGAGCTTACACACAGCTGACACTCTCTCACGTGCACCCTTGAAAGAGATTGGAAACAGGGCTGACAGAGAGCTCATGGAGGACACTTAACATGTACATTGACGCAATTGTGGACAGTTTACCTGCAAGCAGAGATTACCTGAGCAAACTCAGAGAGGAGCTGAAAGCTGACAGCGTGTGCTCAGAGATCATGAAATTCTGCACACAGGACTGGCCAGACAGAAACAGCCTGAATGGGGCTCTGAGACATTACTGGGCCAAGAGAGCAGTTTTATCTGTTCATGAGGGCCTTCTGAGAGGAACAAGGCTAGTGATCCCAGCTGTGATGAGAAACAACATGCTCGACAAGCTACATGAAGGGCGTCAAGGTATGGTTAAGTGCAGGGAGCAGGCTAGGCAGACAGTATGAGGGCCCAGACTTAGCAGTGAGTTAGGAGAGCTTGTCCAGAACTGCAGAGCATGCGTCAGAGAGCAGACAAATGCTAGAACCATTGATGCCAACCTAGCTGCTGACAGGCTATGGCAGAGGTTAGGAGCAGACCTTTTTTTCTTTGTAAAGCACAAACTACCTGTTAGTTGTGGACTATCACTTTAGATATGTAGAGATAGCACAGCTCACACCCACCAGATCAACATACGTAGTTACCCACCTGAAATCCATCTTTGCTCATCACAGGATACCTGAGGATTTGATAGTGGAAATGGGCCACCATTCTCAGGGGGTCACCTCAAAGCTTTTGCTGTAGAGTATGGCTTTAAACATGTGACCAGCAGTCCTACATTCCTGCTGGTCACATGTGGGGAAACCCCAGACCAGCAAGGGGAAGACTTACCTTCTATTGCACCAACACCACCCAAGACAGCATCTCCTCAGCAGGTTGCACTAACCAACCTGAGAACAAGATCTGGCAGGAGAGTAATTAGATCTAAAATAGTGGACTTGTGAAAGTGGAGAAAGACTTACCTGCTTAAGTAGAGATGCATTGCACATGTTAATAGTTACTGAGTGTTGAGTGTTATGTTATAGATATTCTTAAGAGAGAAAGACAAAACAACACTAACATGCATGTAAGAGAGCTCAGGGACAGGCCTTTCTACAAAAGGGCAGAATAACCCCTTAAGACCTGCAGAGGCAAAGGTAGTCCACCCTTTGTCTCAAAGAAAGGGAGATGTGGCGTGAAGGTTTTGGGGGGTGATGTCAGTTAGGCCTATGGAACAAGGAGGACAGGGTTATTGCCGAGTTAGGTTAACCGGCATGTTCATGGTAAAGCTAGTCATGTATCGGACTTGTTTATTAGTTATTAGGCAATGGAGGGGGAGTGTCGTGTCTACTATGTTGGTCCAAGCGTGTGCAGGTATGACCTTGTCAAGATAGTTAAGACTGAGACGTATAGTCTTAACAGTATAGTACAGTAATACAGTATACTCACGCATAGCCAATCTCATCAGAGTTACGGCAGATGAATGGCCGGATAGACCGGTAACATTTAAAATAAACATAACAGCCAATGCAGTTTTCAAAATGTGAATATTCACAAATGACTGTATACAACACACCACTTTAAAAGGTTAATTTTACCAAATTCCGCCCCCCATCGGGGCTGATGACCAGGGTCGGTCTGGTAGAGACCGGTTTCAGACCGCGTCCCTGACAGGCAGCGCACATCACATCGGACCAGGCAAAATGTGGTGCATTAGACCTCTATGCTATCCGTCGCCCTAGATCTACCAAGTTGTTAATGTATGTTACTGTACTTTTCCCTATGCTGAAGTGAGATATGTTCTCGTCATGTCCTTCTCCAAGATAAATTATTGAAATTTTTTCCTGAATGGAGAGCACAACTCTTTTCGCAGACATTTTCAGCACATCTCTCAAAACATTTTCAACCTCTTTGCAGGTGAAATAATGGTTTCGTCTTTGACGTTTCCTTTGCTTTGTTTTATTTTGCTGCTTACACAGTGATGAGTGCCCCAATGACAATGGTCACGTCAGTCTCCAATTAATCATTAACATTTAAATGAGAGCAGCAGATAAATACGGTGAATCACATGTGCGGGAGTACATTGTACATTTGTTTATTTCACAGTATGTGTTTTGCTATTGTTGCTGAGGTCCTGACTCACTGTGGTAATTAAAGATCCTGTGGCACTGTTTGAAAGAGTAGAGGTGTTAACCCCAGTGTCCTGGTAATATTCACACAAATCATATTTTTGTTGTACCCGATAACACAAAACACTTTCTCTGACATGTGTGAGGAGTTAAAAATGTTATGACAAGACACGTCATTGAGCTCAAAGTATTCAAAAGTGAATTGAGGAATATAAAATTGTAATAAATTTAGAATACTTTTATGTGATAAAATAAACTGTTTAAACAATTATACATGAGTCTAAAATATAAATGAATATGTGATAAAATAAACTGTTTAAAAATAAAGTTATATTGCAATTAATAATTCAACCCGTTACTACACATCTGCATCAGTGATGTGGTACATTTGAGCAGTGAGGATCACTTATTGGAGTTTTACACAAAGATTCGGGACAAAAAAAAAAAAGTTCTTTCTGATTTTATCCCATTTTAGTAACCAATTACACCCTCTATTTTTCATGTCAATCCCCCCCTCGTGTTGTGAGTTTGCTGCTGTAGCCCTGTGACCAGCAGTGACATGGGCGAAGTATCGTCTCCCCCCACAAGACGGCACTCCCCAAGCTGTCGACGAACTCAGGTACTCCAGAGCCACTCCTGTATGCAGCACACTAATGTCCCCCCTCCCTGGGGTGGACAGACAATTTCCACCCCCTGGTGGCACTCCCGGCCAGAGCAGACTCTGGTCGCAGTGGCCAGCATCGAACGTTGTAACTATTTGACCACCTGAGAGGCCCCCGGGAGAAACATTTTTAGACAACCTCTGACGTTTCCCTTAACCAGCTGAAACTAATCTTCCAAACAGGTATAAAATCACCACGTACCCTTCTTCTAGTGTGCTTAGTTGTTTCCGGTGTCCCACTGCCTCTCCATCTCCTTATTGTTCCATATTAACCCACTTTTTTCTCCCCTTATCTTTGATGTCAAAAAGAGGGGTCAACAACCTCGTCTGATGGCCAGGTGCAATCCCACCTCTAGACTCCAAGCCCAAGAATTGAAATGAGGGCAGGGGGGTTGAGCCCAAGTGCAGAGACAAGGCAGGAGGCAGGAATCCAAAACAAACTTGAAGTTTAATTAAACAATGAAGGAATAGAAGATATATTGGAACACCAACTAATTTGAAGTACAAACAAACACTGAAGAAATAAACAAACCAAAAGTTCAATAGAACTCTAACTAACTTAAAGTACAAATAAACATTGAATAAATAAACAAACTAAAGCTCAACAATACATTGGAGAAGATCAATGAACAAAGCAAAGGCTGACACTTGAAAAGGCCAACCACAGAGGCACGCAAACACTACGAACAACCATTTCAAGACACAGCAAAGTTAACAGAAAACAGACAGCTTAAATAAGGAACGCAATGAGACACAGGTGAAATCACTAAGACAATAATACACTCAGACAATCAGGTGAAACAAGACACAGGTGGAATCACTCAAGACAATGGAACAATAAAACAATTACACAATGACACAATCAGGGAACACTGCCCTGTCCAATGCCATCCTCAGGTGGCGAGCAACAGCTGTGACAAGAACTAAATCCATAAACGTTTAATTTGTACATAACATAACACTTTAATGTTGCTAACATTGAAGAGACAGTCTGCTAGCAAGCATTTCAACTATAGCTTGCTAACCGTATTGAATAGATTCAATCCCACTAACTAGAGAGTTAATCTAGTCACCTGAGTTTATTGCTGATCATCCTCAGACTGTGAGTATGCCTTTGTGTGAGGTCGCTGCTGTCCAAGGTCCTGTAGGCTCCCAGCCTGTGGGAGGGAATAGGAACAACTGACAGCAGCCAAAGAGGACGTGCAGCACTCTCTACTCCTCCCTCCAACCTTCCTGGCGTCCTGGTTTCCCCTTGTTAATCTCATCTTTTTTATATTCAACAATGAATAGGCTAAATTCCCCGCTATTCCTTCTGTGCTGCTACATTGTTATAATTAGAAGTGGGCTGGTTGCCATTCTGACAGACACCTACCCAACTGTTATAAAAGACTAAACCACCGGACGCGGGCAGAGAGGCTGATCCAACCGACCACGATTTTAAAATGCTTGCATATGTTAGTTAGCTAGTTAGCATATCAGTGGATCATTTGACTTTACAAGTTTGACACAATGAGACAGATTTCCATCGTGAGGATTTGAAAATGGTCAATCTTGAGATCATTGTACCTACAAGGAGATAATAAATCTAATAGCAATGCTAAACCTGTAACAAGATATTTCAAATTATTCATTCTTATGTTTGCTGTTCAAGCATTCATTTATATTGTTGCTAGCTACTCTTACCATTTAGATAATGCTAGCCTACTGTACTACACTCAGGTGCAGATCACGGACACACAGAACAGTTGTGACAGCCCATATAGCTCACAAACAAAATTGTCATGTGTCAATATGCAATGTATGTGGGGAAGATGTAGCTAGTTAGCCAGGCTCCATCTTAGGTCGACATGCATCATTTGGAAATATATAAATGGTATCTTTAAGATATAACCAATTTTTCAGATAGGTCTTACACTGCTGTGTTGACAAAATAAAAAAAACTGTTGTCAACTCTGTTTATACCGTTTACCGGCCCAGCTCTAGTTATAATGAAAGCTTCTTATGGACTTCTGCAACTGAAACCATTTGTGTTTAATTATACACATACCCCACTCATGCTGACTGAGCTATCCAAACCAATCATCAAAAAAGAAAGAAAGATTTAATTTATTTCAATGCCTTTCTCTTCTTTTGATGATGTGAATGTGATTTTTTTTTCCGACTTGGACTTTGGTACTGGTGACCTGAGGTTTGAGGTTAAGTGCCTTGAGTACAACACTGCTCATAACATGAGAGGCCTAGACTGTGACATACATACACACGTGCGCGAACACACACAACATCCATGTAAAACCGTATGGCTGAAAATTGTTAATGTAGAGCAATGCTGTTGAGTAATACCTGAATTTACTGTTGCACATATATATTGGGACATAAATGTATTTTATACAAGTATAAGAACAATATAGTATATGGAAAAGTCTGATTGCACAATAAAGCCTTTCAAAAATGAGAAATTACACAGCAGATGTCCCACATACAAACCATGATTAAAAGCATTTCTGAACGATTGGGAATCAATTGAACATTAAGCGCATTATTTTGCTTCTACAGATTCACTCTGATAGATGTCAATACCAATTACGTAAGAGCTGAGGAGTCCCAATCGTTTGAGAATACACATGTGGAAGCTGCCCGGGCAGGCTGCAGGGGCTTTCTCTCCAAAGATAATGTCAGGGTAAAATAGGGAGAACTCAATTAAAGCTGGCCCATTATCATACACATTATACAGAAAACATCACTCCATGAGTAAACTCATTCTGGGAAAGAGGTGGGGCATTTCAGGCAGCACCACTAGAGCTCAGCTTGATGTCCTTTCTGATTCATGATTTCCCCCAGCTAAGCAGGAGCCAAAACAACCAAGGAACGACGATGGCTGTCATTTGGCACAGAGAGCCTCACTGTCAAGCAGAGAGATTTATTTTCCAAATTTAAAGAAAGGAATCTCTCTCAAAGTGGCATATTGTACTTCTAACGAATGGAACAAAAAATATTAGAATACTAGGAACTTGAAATGTTGAGCATCAGTTTTCGCCAGACAGTTTTATTCCTCTGGGCTACATGGACCCCAACCCCCACCCCCCTACTACATTCTCCATCAATCATCTCATCTAATGTTTTAAAACTTTACTCACCCACATACTTTTCAAAGAAACTGGATATTTCCATGCTAGTTATGCCTTTGAAACGATCGACGCTGGCCGCTGCGAGTGATCAGGGTTCGGTTCCACCGGCCGCCAGAGTCGGCTCTGACCAGGAATGCCACCGGGGGCAACAATTGGCTGTCTGCCCCAGGGAGGGGGAAGGGAAGCCGACAGAAAGTTTGCTGCGCACAGGAGTGGCTCTGTAGTACCAGAGTTACGGTCGCCAGCCTGGCGAGTGCCGTCTTGGAGGAGACGATGCTTTGTCTTTGTCACTACCGGTCACAGGGCTATGGCAGCGAACTCACTATATGAGGGGGGGATTGACATGAAAAATAGAGGGTGTAATTGGCTACTAAATTTGGGAGAAATGGGAGAAAATCTGAAAATAAAAATAAAAATAAAAATGATGCCTTTGAAAAAAACATAGAAAGAAGAAAAATGGGTTAAAAAAAAAGTAGAATAACAAAAATATATTACATACCCCTGCAGTGAGAAAAGCTGCAATCAGAACATGGTTGTCTAGCATCTTCCTCCTGTTACAACCAAATAAAACCACCTGCACTCCAGTAGCCAGGTAGCAAACCAAACGGGACATGACAACAAAATACCACCAGTCAAGATATAAAAATACACAAAGTTTATTACAACACTTAATAAAAATACATATTTACACAAGTGGCAGAGGGAAATCAAAACAAAGCATACTACCTAAATCTATTCTTGAAAGAAAAGAAAACTACCCTCACTCCCGTGGCAAAACAAAATAGGTCTTCTGCATTCTGACTAAGCTACACTAACCCTTTCTCTTGAAAAAGAAAGAAAAGCAACAAACAAATGAAAGCACGGTCAAACGACACAAAAAAAAGGCTGATCAGAAAACCGGCTCTCAAACACAAAAAAAAGTTATTCACACGAAAGTTTGTGTCTTGCATGCATTTTATGCTTTAGACTAAAGAGGTCGAGGAGAGTGCAACTGGAAACAGTCTCACAGACAGCTTGATCACGTGTCCTCAGCATAGCTTCAACTGGCAATCAAGCACCTGCCATTTAACAGTCTCTCAGGGGTCAAATTTGGCCAACCGTGACACTCCATATCAATCTGCCTCAATCTATGAAACAGAGAATGTATATGGCTTTGACTTTTGGGCTGCAGCTGCCGAATAGCTCCATCGCCTTCTGGCCTCTTTCTTCTCTTCAAATATAATTAAACAGTGAATTTAAAGAAGTTCAATTTTCTAAATAGAATACAACTTTCAAAGTTCCTCTGTGACTGACTGGTCACCAAGTTTCAGAACTTCATTTCATTTTAATAGGCATGGGTCTGTTGACAAAAGTGATTTGACAGAACACCATTAGTGTGCTTCAAGCTTTCAAACTCAAGTTTCAGATATACTTTTTAATGCTTACTATTTCCCAGAAGTAATATGAATTTAGATAGTTTTTCAGTCCTGACAGAATGAGGTAGAGTAGCAATCAGAAAACCATTTGGGAACAGAAAGAGTGAGCTCAGGAGCTTGGAAGTCATTTCACTGGAGAATTCATTATATTTTATGATGTGCTTTTCAGGTGTGAGTGATAATTGTCTTACTTTTAAAGGATTTGCAGAGCCATACTCATGTCAGATTTAAAACATCTTCTCAAGATAAGAGTGCCATTGTGCCATTGTCAAACAAATTGTTGGTTCTCTGGGATGAGCCCTCAGTGAACTCGTGAGCTGGTCAGCGAGTGCACAAGCGATCAAGCTGAGGAAAACGACCGTTATAGCAGCCTCTAATTGCAGCCTATGGAAATGGCAGCATCACAACATCGACCTGCGCGTCTTTGTCAATAATGGCCTCCAATGTCACCCCAGCATGGGGCCCTCACACCCCATCGCAGAGCCACTTGAGGCCGATGGCATCAGGTCTGACGCAAACGCAGCCCTTGATGTTCCATCCAGCTCCTAATTCAGCTGAAATTGTCAGCACTGCATTAGCTGCATGGCAACAGGGACCCGGTGTTTTCGCCAAGCGCTGTTTTAGCTCCCTGAGGGGGGCCAACGGTCACGGATACAAAAAAACAAATGTAAGACTGCTACTCTGAGCTGAGCATGTTTTCATCTCAGCAGGAAATGGAAATAACTGGAAACTAACAGGAGCTATAAATGTTACTGGAATTTTGCAGACTGGGGTGTTATGAGTCCAGTGCTGATTGTCTGTAGCAGAGTGTCAGAGTAAGAACAGCCAGGAGAAGATATTTATTAAAGTACCCCAGCACTCAAGGATGTTGCAAATTTGTGACCACAAGTGTGAATGCATTGGAGGAGAAGCATTTAGCACCAAAAAAGTGGAACCAAAGTAAAAGTGCATGGTTATGCTAACTAAACAATTCTTAATGTCATCACAATGCAGGACTAAATGTGAAATAAATATATAATAAGATATGACATATGTTATAAAGGTTATTAGTGACGATGAACAAAATCTTAAGTAAGCACAATTAATTTAGTCCCCTCAACTGCTGTTATCAATGTGTGAACCATGTTCATTCAGCCAACCTCCTCTCAGAGTTGGCACAGTCTTGGGTGAGTCAGCCATTTTAGAATGTAGGATTGTACTGCATACAGCCAAGTGTATGGTATGCATCTTCCATTTTGTGTTAGAATAACCCCCTTCTGGCAATCATTGATTTTCTACAGGAATAAATGCATTCTCATTACATAATCATTAATTTCTCAAATGCATCATTGATAATGAAATTACTGAAATCAATAACCAAGTAACCTTTATGAAGTGTAGCAAAATTAGGTCTTAACCCAGAATGCAACCTGAAGATAAAGTGGCACAGTGTTCATCATATCCCGATTCATCCCAGTGCAGGAAGAGCAGCGAGCAGACAGGGATAGGGAGATTAACTGCAAGGCTGTTGCTGTGTGGTTGTTGTACATATTTTGGTCCTACCCAGCTAACCTTTCTTAGCTAACATTTGTAGCACCCATCCCAAAGGGATTGGGTTGTAACACAGTACACAAACTGCATTATGTTTTCATTTACTCAATCAGGGTGCGATAGCATCGAACAGTGTCATCTGCCCCTGCTTTATATTATTGTAATCTATATTTTTAGTGAACAGCTCCATGAATCCTTTCCCGTTGTGGTTAGATAAACTCAACTAGAGTGATTGGCAACCATCTGTTGAAGACCTAAGAAGGTCGCGTCAATGAGAGTTCACTCAGAATGCTGGTTCATAGTTGACTAGCAGAAGTGTTGAGTATGATGCTGGGGGTTTTGTGGCCTAATCCTCAGACCATAGCTCTCAGTGTACGCACGCCCTCCATGTAGAAGAGGGGAGCGAGTAAGAGGGAAATATATCTATCAAGGCGGAGAAAGCAAGGATGCAAAAATATAAGCTAAAACAGGAGTGAAGTGTGTGTACGTGTGTGTGTGTGTGCATGCATTTATGTGTGCTCTTGAGTGTGTGTATGCACATGGAGCAGTGCTGAAATCACTGTTGTTCCACCATTAAGTCAGAAATCCAGGCCATATTCCTATAATGACCACTCTGCGATAATGCTCAGCAAAATCCATGTCAGTGGCCCTGGATAAGCAAATTAATTATTTGAGTTAATTTACATTACAATATAACCATGTTGCCAGCCTCTACAGCATGACTCCCAGCATGACTCCCACTGGCCACGCACAGCTTTTCAGCATTCCAGCAGAATGATCCACAAAGAACAACATTTTACATTTTACATTTACATTTTAAGCATTTAGCAGACGCTCTTATCCAGAGCGACTTACAAGACAAATTATATTATTAGAGTTGCATCATGAGAGGTTAATAATGTGAAGGTTTTTATGCTTCGATTTATTTTTGGCTTGGTTTTGTTTATGTTTTGTATATTTTTCAAATGTGTCCCTTTGCAAAGGTTTACACATTGTATGTGTGCGTGTAAGTGTGTATGTGTGTATGGGTAAGTGTGAAAATAGCACAGATTAAAATGTAAAAAAAAAGAAAAAATAGGCAAAGTTTATACTAATATTTATACTAATATTGCTACGCTACAGCCCCTTTATTGAAGTGACCGTTAATATACTGTACTGGTGAGGTGGGCCAATTATGTGCATGCAGTAATAACTGATAGCCATTGGTTTAGCTTTATTCTGAGTGGAGATCCATGGCAATATGGCGTCTTAGGCTAAAAAAGCCATCTCGTCCATAGGAAAACTGTTCAACTACAATACTATAAGGACCAAGGAGATATTCTGTGAGTTTCCTATGAAAACAGGACAATGGACATCAGCGCATCTCATTTCCTGTGTTCAAAATCGTACAGAAACCCAGATGACAAACCCAAATTCAAGCAAAGTCATTGGAGCATGTGTTAACCATTACATTTACATTTTACATTTTAAGCATTTAGCAGACGCTCTTATCCAGAGCGACTTACAAGATGTGCATTAATACAAGGTAAGAACAATCATAGTTAGCGTACAAGATCAGTGCAGTAATACAGCAATAGACATCATTGCAGGCGTCTGCGTATCATACCTGTAACACTGGGAAAGAAAAGGTTAGTGGGTTGTTGTTTTTTTATTTAAAAAATGTAATGGTGTAGAACAAGTAAACAGTGGTGACGACAGATTGACTAGATGGACAGTGTTCAGTGGTAGTGGAGTCTGAAGAAGTGGGTTTTGAGTCTCTTGCGGAAGATTGGAAGTGATTATCCAGATGCAGGCTGCCAATATCACCTGAGATGTTGGCAGCATGGAAGGAAATAAGTATTTACCTCTCAATAATGCTCCACTGCACGATCCTGACTGCTTCTGTAAATCATCTCTCAATAACTGTTGCCATACTGGAAATTAAACGATCCGCATAGATGCACTAGAAAACAAAGTCATTAAGGCCAAGGACCCATAATTTCCCTCCACATATTTACAATGTCTCATCCAGCAGATGTTGATTAAGTCTCTTGGTTTGATTCATAGCCTGGAGGTGGGGTGATCTTTTCCATTAAGGAGCAAAGATGGCGGCCGCGTCTCCCAGGGAAGTACCTGCTGTCTCGGCTAGGCATAACATGCCACATGTGTCCTGCCTCTGAACTGGCTGTTATCCCATCTCTGTCATAATGTCTCCAACTGGTAGCAAGGAATATCACGAGGAACAACAGCCACTCCAGGCCAGACTTTTTGGGTCGAGGAGGGCAATATTTGGGGATCTTCAATGCGATCAACAATTTTTTCCAACGTGACACAATTTTTGTGCTTATGTATGCCAATACACAGTGCAGACAGGCAGGGGATGGGGGGGTGATACCATAAAAATGATATGACTTTAATAAAATTATATGAAATTAAATGAATGTTATCTAACTTTAAAAATTTACCTTTTAAAAATGCATTTATATTATTTTGAAGACAAACTAAGGAGAGGTAAATAAATAAATAAATAAATAAATAACTTTTGACATACTAAAATGTTTGGATGTAACATTTTTGTGGTTTTTACATGGTATACAATAGGTTAGATAGAATAGCTTATTGTAGGGTTAGGATTTGACAGAATGGGGCTAGAGTAGTTTACTGTAGAGATAGATAGGGTAGAGTAGGGTAGTCAGGTTAGAGTAGAGAAAAAGACTATGTTGAAAGACAGACTTGAACATACAAATGTTTCAATCAAGAGGTCTTGTGCTGATTATGTTTTCTGATTTAAAAAAATGTTATCTAACAGTTAAATTATCTGACTCTAATTACTTTATCTGACTCCGATTAATATGAACTCTTCTCTCTGTTATGTTGCTGTCTCTATATGAGCAGTAGATGTGCCTTTGCAGAATGTCAAGATAGCTATACACGAATGATGCGCAGGAGGTCGTATTAACGAATCTCATCAAAGCATACCATTTCCACCTATATCCCCATAGATCAAAGGAAACCCTAACAATCTCCCTATATTATCTCTGTATCACACTATATGTTAATTATTAGTGGTGCAGATGGTCGCTGACACAGTCATTTACATTCCCCACCACTCACTTCTGGATGGTGTTCTGAGATCTTTATTAATTGCTCAGTGGACTACATCATCAATGACACCAACTCATTCCTCATGACATTAGCTTTCCAACAACACCAAATGATTATATTCTATATGGGAATGCTGAAGTTACAGTATACCACATTTAATTCAATGATTTGGTCAAGAGTCCTGAGAGCAGCCTCCTCCATATTCTGTTTGCCAGGGGTAGCAGGGTGACTGTTTTTATGAGTGTGCGGGCTCTAAAGCAATTGGAATAATAACATTGTTTAGATATTTGACCCTGCTGGCTTCCTGCCAGCACCGTAAGCACCAATTCGCATTCTTCTGAGGATTAGATTGGGGCATGGTTCTGTAAACCACCCTACAGCCATACATAGTTAATTAGTCTCAAATAGACAGTACCTGAGGTCAAGTTATCAGGCTGTTTATGTAAAATAGATTTTCTTGGACACCATCTTAACTGTTTTGTGGTCAATCACTTTTCAAGTACTTTTTGAGGCTGTATATATTTGTACTTTGGGAATTGTTGCACACTTTGATTGTTAATGAATGATATATACTTCATACCATTTCAGCAAATTATTAACTAAATACAAATATGAGAATTTACTGCAAGCAAACACTTGCTCTTTGACAATCTTTGACTCTCAAAGAAGCCACGTATGCATACATACAAAACAAAACACCAAATATTTGTATAACAATTACAATTAGAATTACAAATACATTTTTTCTGTGATTTTAAAAAGGTGCAAATAAGATCAAGTGATTGCATTGTTTAGTCCGCTATTCCTAAATTTGAGCACATACAAATATGACATGGGAACAACGTGTTCTGCTTTGCAATGCGAGCCTTGCACAACAACTTCAACCTGTTACTGCATTTCTCTGCTTCATATAAAAAGAGAACAGTAATAGATACGGCACAATAAATTTAAAGTACTGATCCCAAATCATTCATATTTATTAATCACACTACAGCAGCACTAGGGAAAATTGTTTTTTTCTTGTTTGTTTCTTCACAATTTAACAACTCAGATGCGTTTTAACCAAATCGGGCTCTCGAGACCTTTGCATTTACATAAACCGAAATATACACATGAATATTTATTTTATCACACATACAACTGTAGCAACTGTTACTCTTTACCAGTGTTCGCTTCTGACCGTGTCACACGTGTATATATAAATATGTATATATAGTGTCCCTTGGGGTGGGGCAACACTCAATGACCTTTTCAGAGGGCGTAGGCAGTTGAATAATCCGGAGGAGGCAGTATTTAAAACAAAATGATGATTTTATTAAATGAATCTTGACAAATGTCCAGGAGCCTATCCCAGCATGCCTATTCCAGCATGCATTGGGCGAGAGGCAGGAATACACCCTGGACAGGTCCATCCATCCATCCATCCAATCCATCGCAGGGCAGCCACAATATATATCTATATATACAGTATATATATATATATATATATTATGCAAACTGCACTCATGTGGCATAAAATTATTATTTAC
Source organism: Aldrovandia affinis (assembly GCA_029706075.1). Lineage (NCBI taxonomy): Eukaryota > Metazoa > Chordata > Actinopteri > Notacanthiformes > Halosauridae > Aldrovandia > Aldrovandia affinis. Next base: position 4,497,947 of record JAINUG010000048.1, read on the forward strand.
TCATCAAATCTAGTTGCTTAATATAGTATGCAAAGTAATATCTCTGTTTATCATTGAATTGAACTTGATGTAAAGTACTGACAATCATATAGGGCTGGCTAAAATGTGGGCTGTTCAGCATTCCTTCTTTTTGACAAGTAGCAGTAAATGATGGATTATCAGAACTGTTCCCCCAGATCCTTTAGAGGGGGCTGTACGGCAGTAATTTGCCTACTAAACAGACAGCAGTGGACAAGGAGCCCATCTGAGCATTGCAGCAGAGTGCTTTCTATCCTTCATTGCAAAGGAACTAAGGTACTAAGATGTGCTAAGCAACTAAACATGCTAGCAACTGTTTCATTGTATCATTTTAGGACTTCAGCACTGCTTGACATTTTCAACACAAGGCTTTCACTCCCAAAATGTAGCTGCTTTAAGTCAAAATGCTTGTTTAAGTCTTTAGGGGTCTGGTTTATAGCTGAAACAACACTGTTCCCTCCAGGGGTCAAGGGACCTCTGGCAGACATGTTTCCCACATGTGTTTAATATAGCAGTCTAACCTGTTATTTGGACCAGGCATCATATCACCTACTCCTCATTTCCTTTCATGTCTCAATCTGTAACGATTCGACCGGCAATTAGAAATTTCCCCCAAGCGCCAATCAGGAGGAGTAAAAGACACGGCAAGAATGCACCTAGCTAATCAATGTCATTACTGACAGCTGGGATCATTTACCGGGAGGACATTTAACCAGCTGAATTTCTCTGTTCCTTGCTTGGACATTATCTTGCTTGTTTGGTCGAAACCTCTATTGCCTAGTGTTCTTGCCTCTCGTGACTTTGTTTATTCGTGTCTTGTTTGTTTTCTTAGATTGCCAGTGTTTTGTTTATTCCGTGTTCTGGAATACGTTTTGCAGTTTCTTATTTAGCTAGTTTGGTTTGTTCCGGGTCGTTTGTTTATTTTGTTTTGTTTTGTTAGTTCTCTGTGTTTTCGCGACACGGTTTTGCTTTCGTTCCTGCCAGCGTTAAGATTAAATAAATATTCTTAACGCATCTACGCATTCTGGGTCTCTCTCTCTCGCACTTGGTTCCACACCTACTAAAACCCTGACAGAATGTCCAAGTCTACAACGGAACCAGCAGAAACCGAGGCGACTCAGAGCTTCCTGCGCACGACAATCCAGAACCAGGAAGTTTCCATCAAACGGCAGGATCAGGCTATTGCTCTGCTGACAGAACAACTCAACACTTTCAGCCAGCAAACATCCAGCCAATTCAACACCATCACAAAGCTGCTTCAAACTACACTCCCTACCGCCGTTTCTCAGCCTCAACAGGAACCCATGATCAACACCCAAGCCAGCCTGTCTCGCGAACCGCGGCTCCCGGCGCCAGAGCGCTACGACGGCAACCCCACAGGATGTCGCGGCTTCCTCACTCAGTGCTCACTGGCTTTTGAACTTCAACCTACACAATTCCCCAGCAATCGCTCCCGGATAGCGTATATCATCTCCCTTCTTAAAGGAACCGCTCTGCAATGGGCGACTGCTATCTGGGAGGAACAGGGACACATCTGCGACAGCTACCTTCAATTCAGTTCCGAGTTGAGGAAGGTGTTCGACCATCCGGTCCGGGGTCGTGAAGCAGCTAACCAGCTGCTCCGGATCCAGCAGGGAGGTCGAACGGTGGCAGCTTACGCTATCGAAGTTCCGCACCCTGGCCGCAGAGAGCCGCTGGAATAATGAGGCATTGTTAGCAGCGTTTCGGCAAGGTCTCAGCGAGGGGCTGAAGGACGAACTCGTGATCCATGGGCATATTGATCAATGGGAAGAACTCATAGATTTAGCCATACAGCTGGATAATCGTCACCGGGAACGCATGCTCGAGCGCCGTAACAACAACCCCATTCCTCGACCTCGACATCACTCTCACTACGAACTGAATCACTCCCGTCAGTTTTCCATTCACAGCCTCAAACTCTTCCCAGTAAACAAGAGGAACCCATGCAGTTGGGTAGAACCCGCCTCTCTACCATGGAAAGGGAACGACGCCGGAGGGAAAACTGCTGTATGTACTGTGGTCATTTTGGGCATTTCCGGGTTCCTGTCCGGAGTTACAGGGAAATACCAATGCTTCTACCACACCGGGAGGGTGGTAAGAAGCGCAGCGGTCACTCCCGGTTCTGAACACCTCACGGGGTTGGTGCTACCGATCTTCCTGCGCTGGAACAGCTCGCAACATTCATCTCCAGCCCTCATTGATTCCGGAGCAGCAGGGGATTTCATTGATTTGAATTTTGCCCGCAACTTCAAATTCCTCTGGTGACGTTGGACTCCTCTGTCCGTCACAGCCCTGGACGGCAAAACCACTGGGATCCGTGCCGTCACACAGCGGACTATTCCCATCCAAGTCACCATCGGGAGAACCACACCGAGCGGATGGAGTTTTTGTCACACAATCTCCCAGCTACCCCTCGTGCTTGGCTACCCCTGGCTAAGCAGGCACAACCCTCACATCGACTGGAACGCAGAGAAAATACTGGGCTGGGGTTTAGCTTGTCAGGGCACATGTCTACTGCCTCATCCTTCCACTGCCATTTCACGCCGGGAACCAGAAATCCAGGAGTGGGCCCGAGTGCCGCCGGTGTACCGTGACCTCCAGGCGGTGTTCAGCAGGCAACACACCTCCATTCTGCCACCTCACCGTCCCTACGACTGTGCCATCGATCTACTGCCGGGAACCAGTCCCCCCCGGGGTAAGATCTTTTCACTGTCCAGAACGGAGACGATGGCGATGACTACCTACATCCGGGAGGCACTGGCCGCCGGGCACATTCGTCCTTCCACCTCGCCGGCGGGAGCAGGGTTTTTCTTTGTGGAGAAGAAGGATGGGGGCCTGCGGCTATGTATCGACTACCGAGGCCTACCGTATTTTCCAAACTAGACCTCAGGTGTGCATACAACCTAGTGCGCATTCGCGAAGGGGATGAATGGAAAACCGCCTTCAACACGCCGACGGGGCATTACGAGTATCTCGTCATGCCGTTTGGGCTCTCCAACAGTCCGTCAGTGTTCCAAGCACTGATTAACGACGTATTGAGAGAGGCACTCAACCGCTTTGTGTTTGTGTACCTGGACGACATTCTCATTTTCTCCAGGAACGTCCAAGAACACGAACAACATGTGCGACATGTCCTTCAGCTGCTCCTAAAGAACCAACTGTATGTTAAACTGGAGAAGAGTGAGTTCCACACTTCCACGGTCACTTTTCTTGGATTCATTTTACACGCAGGCAGCATCCAAATGGATCCAACTAAGACCCAGGCGGTCAGAGACTGGCCACGACCCACCTCCGTCAAACAGGTGCACGTTTCCTTGGCTTCGCCAATTTTTACCGACGATTCATCCGGGATTTCGAACGGTGGCGGTTCCACTCACCAACCTGACCCGGGGTAAGGAAAGCATTCATCTGGACACCCGCAGCCGAACAAGCCTTCCTACGCCTCAAACAGCTTTCACCTCAGCACCCATCCTGACTATTCCGGACCCATCTCTGCCTTTCGTGGTTGAGGTAGACGCTTCCAACACAGGCATCGGAGCCGTCCTATCTCAACGGATTAAGCCAGACAACAAACTCCGCCCATGTGCCTTCCTGTCACACCGCTTGACACCCACCGAGTGCAACTATGACATTGGGGACCGCGAATTACTGGCGGTGAAAAAGCGCTGGAGGAGTGGCGTCACTGGCTGGAGGGTTCGGTCCACCCATTCACTGTTTGGACCGATCATAAGAACTTGGAGTACCTACAGCAGGCCAAGCGGCTGAACCCCGACAAGCTAGGTGGGCATTGTTTTTCAACCGGTTTCAGTTCACACTTTCCTACCGTCCGGGGTCTAAGAATCAGAAACCCGACTCTCTCTCCCGGATCTTTGAAGCCCCTGACACCGTCGCCCCTGTGGAGACCATCCTCTCACCAAGCCGCATCGTCGCCCGGTCCAGTGGGGCATTGAAACCGTGGTTCGTCGGGCCTACGAACGGAACCTGACCCGGCAATGGCCCACCTAACCGTTGTTTTGTACCTCAGCCGCTCGGAACCAAGTACTACAATGGGGTCACGCCTCTTGTCTCACCGGACATCCAGGGGTGACTCGCACCCTGGAGTTTCTTAGTCGACGGTTCTGGTGGCCCAAGATGGAGGAGGAGGTCCGGTCATTCGCTTCTGGCTTGCGCGGTGTGCACCCAGCACAAAACCCCGGACACGTCCCCAAGGGCTACTCCATCCTCTGCCCATTCCCCGCCGCCCATGGTCCCACATCTCCATGGACTTTGTTACAGGGCTACCCTTTCGCACGGTCAAACAGCGGTTTTCGTGGTTGTGGACCGTTTTTCCAAGGCCTGCCGTTTCATTCCTCTACCCAAACTGCCCTCGCCCAGGAGACTGCTGAACTGGTGGTCGAACATGTGTTTCGGGTGTTTGTTCTTCCTCCGACATCGTATCCGACCGTGGTCCTCAATTTACCGCCCGGTTCTGGAAAGCATTCTGCACACTCCTTGGAGCCACAGCCAGCCTCTCGTCAGGATACCACCCCCAGTCCAACGGGCAGACAGAGCGGGTTAACCAGGACATGGAGACGACTCTGCGGTGCCTATCGGCATCCAACCCCAAGTCCTGGAGCCGCAATCTTCCTTGGGCTGAATACGCCCACAACACCCTTCGCTGCTCCGCCACCGGGATGTCACCCTTCGAGGCTCAGTTCGCTACCAGCCTCCTCTCTTCCCTGACCAGGAGAGGGAAACCGGGTTCCTTCGGCAGAACTTCATGTGCGACGATGCAAACAAGCCTGGAAGAGAGCCAGGTTAGTCATCGAACGCACCACCCAACAACACCGTAAGCAAGCCGACCGTCTCCGTCGTCCAGCACTCACATTTCACCCTGGCCAGAGGGTCTGGTTATCAACACGGGATCTACCCCTCAAGGTGGAGAACCGCAAGTTGGCTCCACGCTTTGTAGGTCCCTTCAAAGTGGTCCGGGGTTAATCCGGTAGCTTATCGCCTCGCACTGCCTCCAGAGATGCGCCGTGTACACCCTACATTTCACGTCTCCCGCCTTCGGCCACTGCTCGCTGGGGCACACACACCACCGGCTAAGCCTCCTCCCGCCCTCGCCTCATCAACGGCCACCCGGCGTACACCGTTAGCCGCCTGCTCCAATCCCGCCGAGTGCAGTCAGGAGTCCAGTACCTGGTGGACTGGGAGGATACGGACCGCGGATCGGTCCTGGATTCCGCAAAGCAGATTCTGGATCCGGCTCTCATCCGGGACTTCAAGGCTCAGCAGGCGGCCTCTTCCTGGACCGTCGGGAGTCGGTCCTAGGGGGTTCTGTAACGATTCGACCGGCAATTAGAAATTTCCCCAAGCGCCAATCAGGAGGAGTAAAAGACACAGCAAGAATGCACCTAGCTAATCAATGTCATTACTGACAGCTGGGATCATTTACCGGGAGGACATTTAACCAGCTGAATTTCTGTTCCTTGCTTGGACATTATCTTGCTTGTTTGGTCGAAACCTCTATTGCCTAGTGTTCTTGCCTCTCGTGACTTTGTTTATTCGTGTCTTGTTTGTTTTCTTAGATTGCCAGTGTTTTGTTTATTCCGTGTTCTGGAATACGTTTTGCAGTTTCTTATTTAGCTAGTTTGGTTTGTTCCGGGTCGTTTGTTTATTTTGTTTTGTTTTGTTAGTTCTCTGTGTTTTCGCGACACGGTTTTGCTTTCGTTCCTGCCAGCGTTAAGATTAAATAAATATTCTTAACGCATCTACGCATTCTGGGTCTCTCTCTCTCTCGCACTTGGTTCCACACCTACTAAAACCCTGACACAATCGGTTACCATGACACCCCACAGAAGCTTCCCCCATGAGAGTTGGGGTTGTCCAGGCCTGGCCTGAAGCTTTACGGAGTGTCTCCTGTCCATATGGTGCATAATTACAGAGAGCCAATCCTGATAGCCACAAGTACTTTTCTGAGCCCGGAGCTATGCCTAAAACAGCTCAGCACACATGCCTGGCTCTCTTAGAAGCCATTGCCGAAAGCAGAGTGCTCTCCAGATATCACACATATTGTTTTTCATGTCATAGATGGACTGCTGGGGATTAAGGTTTCAGATTTACTTCACTGGGGTATAGGTTGGGAGGAGGAGAGGCACTAATTCCTATCCTTTCAGCCCTCAGGTGTAACGTGCATTCACATTGGTTCACATACCAGATATAGCACATGTGGCCCACAGTGCAAGTTAGAGGTCTTCTTGATTAGGTGTCAAGGTGCTCCCACCCCCCCACCTTCCCTTCATTGACAGAAGCAACACTATGAGATTTCTACTTCTTTAGATTCTGGAGAGCAAGATGTAGCTCCTGCTGTCATAGACTGTCATAGACCTCTTACATCATCATTGGGGCGGGCAGCAGAAAGCCCACTTGCCGCTGCTCTCCCCATCTTGCCCCCCTCATTCCCCTGGGAATGTAACCTAAACAAAGCTGATGCTCCCTCTGTACCAGAAACTGAGCATTTGAGCCTAGATGATGACTCCTCACAGAAATGTGCTAATGTGCCAGCTGATGCATGAGAGGAAGGTTACAGGGTTCTATTCCCTGTGAGATTTACACCACTCTGTTTCAAAATGGAACATGAACAGATGGAGAGCATCGTAATGTCGTAATTAAATCTAGCCATGGTTTACTTTCAGTGGTCCTGAATAGCTCAGTCTGTATTTGCCCACAGGTGCACAAGTGCATGTTGGGCCCTGTTATGAGGTCCTGGGAGTTTTCCCTGCCATCCTGCCATCCTTATGAGCTGTTTATATTTTCCTTGCTGTCTGAATGAGAGAGCCATATCAGGATGCTGATTGGTCGCTGCTCTCTCCAATCAGTATTGGGGCCTCGTTAACGAGGATGCGATGCACCTGTGGGGGGGCTGGCCTAGCCAGTACATAAGTGCTTCGTAACAGTGTTCGGGGAATGTCTGTTGAAGTAAGAAGTGTGAGAAGTCGAACTAGCAGACATCCTTAGATGGAAAGACCGTGTTTAAACACTCAAATCTCTCTCTTTAATCTATGGTTTCTTTAGTCTCAGTCTTTTACCTTAAAGCAAACTTTATTTCTGTTCTAAGCTGTAAAGCTTTCTAGTGGGTAGTGTCAAAACGGCACTGCCTTTTTCAGAACCCTTTTCTTTTTGTTGAAGTTCGTTTGGTTGAGTTCGGTTTTTCTATGTTAGTTCCCTCTTGAGCGACGATTTTATGTTGGGAATGTAACAGGCCCTATTATGCATGGCAGACAATGCAGATTCAAGCCTTGGCTATGTCATTAGTTGACTATAACTGGTAGTCTGCAGTAGTGATACTCTATTGGTTTTGTCTGGCCAGGGGTGGATTTTCTCTGGTTGCTGCTGCATAAGCATCTCTCAATGACACCCCAGGCACCCACAGGGTACTAGTTCTCATCAGTGGGAGCTACACCTCTCCTAAGATTACCAATAGAGAAAACAAAAGCTTCAGCTGTAGTGCTCCTTGTGCGGGTGCAGGAGGGACAGTGGTGACTCGAGAGGCACAAGTGCAAATTGCCAGATTTTTAATTATTAGTTTTAATGTCATAATGTTTTAATTGCCATCACTACTGTTTACATGTTTATTACTGTATTTCGTATTTTGTATTTATGTTTATGTGATGGATTGGCGACCTGTCCAGGGTGTATTCCTGCCTCTCGCCCGGAACGCATGCTGGGATAGGCTCCAGCACCCCCCCGCGACCCTGACCAGGAATAAGCGGCTTAGACAATGGATGGATGGATGGATGGTATTTATGTTTAATACTGTATTTAAAAAAATTATAATCTACTAACCTTTTCTCTCCCTGTGCTACAGGTATGGTATGCAGCTGCCAATAATGATGTATATTGTTGTATTACTACACAGATCTCTCAATGATTGATCTTACCATGTATAAATGAACATCTTGTAAGTCGCTCTGGATAAGAGCATCTGCTAAATGCCTAAAATGTAAATGTAAAAAATTTTTGTATTGTTTAGATTTCAGCAGTATCTTACTATCTTACAAACCCTGTAAAAACATAATTGGCCTATTCATTAATTAGCCAATTATGTTAATAATTGTGTGTCAAGGTGTAATGCCAGGAGGGGTGGGTGGAGGTGTAGAGAGAACTGCTTCTCCTCTTTAGGTGCTGCCAATTGTTCCTGCTCGTTCCCACCATCTGGGAGCCTCAAGGACCTTAAGGCCTACGTATACTTAAAACAAAATCAAATTTGGCGTATTCGCACAGGCAAGATGGTGGGTTTGCGACCAAAAGGAAAGACAGCATTTGACTTTGATTGCTGCAGTGTGTGCAGGCTGGCTAGGTGAACTTGTGGAACTTTCCCCACAGCCCCTCCCAATACACCGTTGATTGCAATTGGTCAACAATGTCACGTGATTGTGTATGTTTTTTACGTATGTCATTTGGGCTGTGTGTTTCCGGCTTACATCTTGTTAATGCCATGTCCAGCTGTTCCTCTACATGCGGCCCAAATGACAAAACCTAGTGCCCTTCTGTCTAGCTAACATTTGACGGTTTATGCCAGATATAGCTAATGTAGCTAGCTAGTTGCTAGTTAGCATGTGTGGCTCAATTTTATATTTTATAAGTATAAAAGCCATAATTGGCCACTACTAGCAAGCCTAAAGTTAAAGGTTTTTTTTATTCCCTTCCATTTTAGCAAGCCATCTGAGTTGCTGAACATGCTTATTTAAAATCTAACAAACTGGCTACCGCTATGGCCCAAAATTTGCCAATTGTTTGATTCTAGCTATAAAGCTACTTGTTAGTTAATTCAACTTTTGTTGTACGTCGCTCTGGATAAGAGCGTCTGCCAAATGCCTGTAATGTAATGTAATGTAACTAGTGAAGGTAATTGGCTACCTAGTTAGCTCATCAAGGTAGCTAGTTGGATATTTTCCAATAAGGTGGCTAACGTAAGCTAGTGTGTAGATATGTGTATAGATGCGGCGTGTATTTGCATTCTCCATTGATGCTTGCTGAGTGTTGTCACATAGCTGATGTTTCTATTTATATTATGAGCCAGTTAGCTTGTTATGTCATGCTCGCTGCTAGTTAGTTGATGATACAACTCACAACATTTAGTCGGCTAGATAACTTGGGTATGTTTACATATTAAAATAGAAGGTGGCTGTAAAATCGAAGACATATTGCCAAGTAGCACCTATCCAGTAATCTTGCTTACTTTTCCTACCCAATTAGAAAAATAGAACCAATATCTTTAGGTGTACTTAATGCTTAGATAGCTAAAAAGTTGCTTAGCTGGGGGGTAAGGGTTATCTGTTGTGTCGAGGGTTCAGTGCAGCGTAGGGAAATGGTAAAAGGACATGCCGATGGCTATCTGCCTCGGGTGTTAGTGAGCTAGCCCGCAAATGAGCTAGCCCGATGTTTGCTTTGTTTTGGATTTCACCATTCCAGGTCCATAGTCTAGTGACTAGCAAGCTCCCCCATCTGGCGTGGAGCATCATTAAATGAACAGACCTCAAGTCCCAGCGAGTATACTGACATTTGGTCGCAATGCCATATTCGACAGCAGTTCGACAGCCTGTGCGAACATGCCAAATTAAATTTAGTTTGAAGTATACTGAGGCCTTTAGACAGCAGCAGCCTCTCACACAGGTATGCTCACCTGAGGCTGATCAGCAATCAGCTCAGGTGTTGCCTATTTCCTTTGTTTAGGCCCTTTGTAAAGGCACAGCCTGCCATGCCTGGAGGAGGAGATTTTTGGGACACGGAGAAAGTGGTGCTGGTTTTCTTTGGTTTCCCTCTGGATGTGTACTGAGAGGTGTTTCAGTACTTTGAACTTCTTTTGTGAGGAGGAGAAAGGCCATCTTCTGATTCTAACACATTTTTTGTATTTGTTTCAAGGACCGTCAAACTCAAAATTGTTTTGTAAGTTGTTACTGCAAGAAAACTCTCCCTCCCTGTGGTTTTTCCTGTTGAGGCACAGGGTGGTTTTACAGCCTTGATCTGGGACATGTTGGTTGCAACTGTGGCCAGAAGTCCCACGGAGCCATGCCTGGGAAGGAGGGCTTGAGGTATCATTCTGGTTGATCAGATACCTGTGTCAGCTGTGCCATCTTCTAGCACAGGAGCTGCACATTGTGATTAGATTGACTCTGGCCTTTAGGCTAACTCACTCACTGTGTCCCCTTGCAGTCTGCATGCTGCAGTCTGGTGTGATGAACCAAACAATTAAAAGCAAGCACATCTCCTCTGAGAGATGAAGAGTTTGTGCACTGTGAAAAAGATGAAAAACATTTCATAAGTCTTGAGTGGTTCCCCATGCCATTCAGTTCAATAATTAGGTGGAGCCACTCATGCCACTGAGATGGTAATTAAAAACAAGGGAGCCAGCATTCCAATTTAATCTACCACAAAATGAAAAAAATCATTGTGGACAGCAATAACCAAGCACCAAATTGGTGAATCCTTAGACTACACCTCTAAAAAGGACATTGACATCTTTCCAATTACATTTGAGTACCATTCAGTAATGTGACAGACAGGTCTGATTTGGACTTTTCACTCCAAGAGTTTTGTATTAGTGTGAGTGTCAGTCACTTTGCAGTAGTGATAGAGTAGCTGCCTTTGTTAAACCATGCTGAGTTTTATTTTTGGAGGCTACTGACCACGCTTTCTTTTAAACCATTATAAAGAAATATATTCACAGTGTAATCCCACGCTCTTAGTGATCATGCCAACCAGCAATCAGGCTGTACTTGGGCAAAGAACAAAAGAGCATTCTGGGTACCGTATGCGTTAGATTCATTCAACTGCACTCAGTCATTGGTTTTGAGTTTGAAAAATATTTACATATACTGTATATATCATTTATTGCGTAAAAATATGACTTATTTGGTGCAATAGCTTTATGATGCATGAAAAGCAAAACATAAAGAAAAGCTTGCTTTAAATGCCTTACTCAAAGTCAAAGACCAAACACATTGTGGTTAGATCAATTGGGGCCAAGCCCAACACTCAGGCACAGTTACATCTTTCATGCCTAGATGGGGCAAGTAGGCAGGCTGCCTTTCTCTGCTTTGGAAAGTTTCTTGTGAGAGGAGGCCTATGAGGCAAAAGGGCTTGTACCGACTTGCACTTGGATGTGACAGAGACAGATAAGAATGGATCCCCATCACCTGACTGCTCCCAAGCGAACAACACAATTGAATTATCAACCTCAATAAAACATGGGCACAATTATGTAATTTTTCTGTCTCCCACTGAGAGAAGACAATGAGCTACAGCAATCTTGCTGCGCTGTGACAGAACAATTTTGCGTTGTTGATTTCAAAAGAAGAGCGACTCACTGTTTCTCTGAAGTGGCTTCTTCATCTTGTGAGCTCCATGGCTTTAGGAATGTTACATTCTCAAAATAAATTTAATAAAAATCGAATCAAAAGAAAGGGTTTTGTTTATTTGAATACAAATTATATATCAGATAGGATTTTCAATAGGTTCTTCTGAATGTACTCTAGTAAAATAGATGGACAGGTATAGAGGACAATACACTATAATGAAAAAGCAGAACAGGAGAACCTAAAAGATATATATATATATATATATATATATATATACATATCAGTGCCAATTTCTTTAAGAAGCTCGTCTTCCCCTATAACTTTTGGGTGGATGGGAAATGTTTTTTAAATACAACATCAATGAACATTTTTACTTAATATCTATTTTAAAAAATACCACAGATAGAGAGTGGTATTTCAATTCCATGGTATGGCACTTACACTTAAATGTTTTGTTTAAACCAGCACTATCTTTCGCCTCACGCGCTTGAAGCTATCAGTGGAAGCTTGGCCGGTTCCAGTTTTTTTATTGTATTGAATGGAATAACGTGATGAGTTTTGGGGAATTTAATTGTACAACATTGGCCCGCTTGGATGCTGAGCTGAGTTTTTGGAGAGTGACATCTGTTACAGGTGAGGTTGGCAATAGTTTGAATTATTTGGTATTTTTTCCTCTATTATTGTAATTCTGTATTTTAATTTAACTGTTAATCATTTCTAATCTAAATAGATTTTTTGTGAGTTTGAAAGTTAGCCACAGTAGCTAGCTAATATTCGATAATTGCATTGATTTGTCAGTCTGCTAACTTGCTTGGGCTATCTAATGTTAGATAGCTAGCTGACATTTGCAGTTCAGATCAGATATGAGATTTTAGCTAGCTAGCTAGTTAGAATTACATTTTAGAAGAAAGTCTTTATATATATTAAACATGTCAAATAATAAGCTGCAGTTTTGTTCTATCTAAATTTAGCTACTAGTTAATGTTAGCTAGCTAGGTAACTGCTTGACATTGAGGATTGTGAAAGAAGATTAGAAATTGCTTACAAGGTAAGGGGACAGCCCATCATTTATTATGATATGTTGCAAAATTAATGTGGTAGCTTTGACCTTAATTAGGGAAATTATTTAGCTGCCATACCATGTATTGTTTTTCTATCATTGTTGACATTTAAAGGTAACCAATTTCTTTGTGAGACTAGTGTTACCAAGTGTACCAAAATGTATTTACTGTTATGTTGAATAACATTTGCATTCCGTATGTAATAAACTTCCAATGTATCTCTTTATTTGTTTCTAATCAGTACTAATTAGTCTATCTAAAGTACAAATTTGTTGTTGAATGAAGATGGTAGGATTGTCTAAATTATATTATGTCAGGCTTTTAATTTGAGGATAATCCCTGTATTTTGCAGTAGTGAGGCAGGCAGGCAGCATCAGGGCCATTGAGCACATCATCATCGTCATCGTCATCATCATCACCATCAGCATCATAACATTATCAGAGCAGCAGGGGCAATTATCACTGGAGTGTCAGAGAAGGTCAAGGTCAGATAAGCACCCCCCCCCCTTGTTGCTTTTGAAAATAGGAATCCCTTGGTTATAAAAAAATAAAGCACGAGTGATAGACTTTATCTCAGGCCAGTATTTGCAGTCTTTGTAATGTCTTTGGAAATGTCTTACTCGTTAGCCAAAATTCGGTTAACCAGCAATGTGTCTCTTCCTAAGCTTTGAGTAACAAATGACATGTTTGAGTTTCATTTGTAATGATAAATGCTTATCAGTTTTTGAAATGAAATAAAAATATATTCTGTCAGAAAATAACCATATTCATTCATGTTGGGCTTTTCCTTTGACCCCTGCCTCTGTACAGCATGATCAGCCAAACCTGCTGTGTTCCCAGTTCAGCTTGTCCTCCGCATGCTCTCTGGTGAACATTAAGTACATTTACCTGTCATTTCAGGAGAAAGAAAAATTCTGCCTGCTGAAGAAAAAAACAAATTATGTTTCAATCGGTACTCCCCCACTTTGCTTCTCCCCGTGGACTTGTTCGCCCAAATGCGTAGGAGAGGGAGACTAACAGTTTGGCAGTTCAGAAACATCAGTGAATGCAACATTTATCTGTGCAGGCAGAGTTCCAGGAACCAACTGCCCATCATTCTTAAAGAGTTTGATGATCTCACCATTGTAAAAAACTGCCACGGTCTGGGCACCAGGATTGGTTATAGTGTACTTGTTTATTGACTGGGTGTAATGTTTTGTTGGCCACATCAGTCCCCTGGGTAACAAACCAAAAGCTGAAAAAAGCGTGATCTGTGCTCCAGGGTTATAGGGTACAATAATACTAGAACAATGCCAAATTCCTTATGGCTTGATCATCTTTGATAAGTCTCAATACAGAACATGGAGCTTCGTAAAGGCCCCCTTACTGGGTCCCATGGGAGGAGCTCAGTTAATGTAAAGGGAGTTAGGAGGCCAGTCACTGGACTAGTATTTGGGTCGGCCCAATTCAGTGACTGATTCCTCTATGGAAGTGGTTCCCAAACTTTTCCAAACCATGTGAAAGCATCAGCAATCTCTGCAGCACTCCATCAATCAGACCTTTATGGTAGCACTTGGCATTCAGGCCAAAAAGTTTTTTGTCTCATCAGACCAGATCATCTTTTTCCTGATGAGTCCTTTAAGTGCTGTTTGGCAAAATCCAGGCGGGCTGTCATATACCTTTTACTCATGAGTGGCTTCCGTCTAGCCACTAACATAAAGGCCTGATTGATGGAATGCTGCAGAGATGGTTGTCCTTGTGCCAGGTTCTCACTGCAGAGGAAATCTGAAGCTCTCTTAGAGTGACCATTGGGTTCTATAGTCACCTCCCTGACCAAGACCCTTCTTGCCCGGTTACTGAGTTTGGCCGGATGGCCAGCTCTAAGAAGAGTTGTGGTGGTTCCAACTTCTTCCATAATGGAGCCCACTGTGCTCCTGGGGACTTTCAATGCTTTAGCAATGTTTTTACACCCTTCACTAGATCTATGCCTCAACACAATTCTATCTTGGAGGTCTATGGAGAGTTCCTAGGACTTCATGGCTTGGCTTTTGCTCTGACATGCACTGTGAACTGTGGGACCTTATGTAGACAGGTGTCTGCCTTTCTAAAACATGTACGATCAATTGAATTTGTCAATTGCTCATTTAATTTTTAATACATTTGCAAAAATCTCTAAAAACCTGTTTTTGCTTTGTCATTATGGGGTATTGTGTGTAGATTGCTGAGGATAGAAATGTCATCCATTTTAGAATAAGGCTGTAATGGCCTCCCGCATGGTCTAGCGGTTTCAAAGTCCGGCGATGGCCACGGCGACCGGGGTTCGATTCCCCGTAGCACCACAGTTGGCTCTGGCCGGGAGTGCCACCGGGCCGGCAATTGGCTGTCTGCCCCAGGGAGGGGGAAGGGAAGTCGACACAGTTCGCTGCGCACAGGAGTGGTTCTGGGGTGCCAGAATTGCAGTCGACAGCACGACGAGTGCTGTCTCAGAGGAGGCAGCGCTGAGCCATTGTCACTGCCGGTCACAGGGCTACGGCAGCGAACTATGAGGGAGGGGATTGAATTAAGACTAGTGGGAGTAATTGGCTACCAAATTGGGAGAAAACTGGGGTAAAATAAAAATAATAATAAGGCTGTAACATAACAAAATGTGGAAAAAGTGAAGGGATCTGAATACTTTCTGAATGCACTGTAGTTCCTAATTTTTCTCTGTGAGATTGTCCAGGAGGGTATAGGAAATCCAACGGTGGGAATAACCGCTCAGGAGGCGAAAAGCAAAGTCCGCAGTGGGGTCTGGCTGCTCTGAGCACGCTGACAAAAAACCCGGAATATTGACAGATGTCCGCAACTCACTTGATTCATCAGTATCCATTAATTCTCCGCACAATGGCTGTTGACAACTTTTCAATTCAGGTGTTTTTTCATTGTGTTTAATTTTTAAACAAAACTTTTCAATATAATTTTTTAGTGCACATGAAAACAAAAAAAGATTCAAAAATATATTTTTTATCAAATGTTTTTTTAATAGCCCATGTTTTTTTGCGTACACCACAGTTTGGGAACCACTGCTCTATGGCCATTTGGCATGATTTTAGAGTGATTTCCAGCCAGGGTCGGGCATTTCCCATATGTAGTGATGTCTCATTCCCTCCTTCAGGGAAACAGGATTATATAGAATCTAGCCTATGAATTATGTTGGCTTGAGGAACAATACTGAGTGGAGATTTAATGGTGGTCTGAATTAATGTGGGGCTCCTGTCTATTAACATGTGTCTATTTATTACTCTATGTCTATTACTCTCTTATCAGCTCAGATAGAGAAGCCATTTCCATGGAAACACAGCAACACCTTACAAGGATCTACATTGAATGGAGGCTTGCAGATGGTGGTGGTGTTCATAATTGAGTGCATTGGCTGGCTTTCAATCAGAAGACCAGTTGCCATGATGCTCTGAAACTGCAGTTTGTTTTGATAAAAGCACACAAGCACATAACCATCTATCTGAACCATGAATTGGATCCTGTCAAAACAACACATTTATTAATATTGGTTTATACAACTGTTCAATGTTTTGTGTATTCCAGAAATGATTCCTTTTGATTCAATATGCCATTTAAATTATCTTAATTTTAACAAGCATTCTTTCCAAACAAAAAACTCCAAAACGAACAATTCATTAAAATACTAGAAACCAAAATAAAAGGAAACTGCCGTTTGACTTTTCTCAAACAAACATGTTTCAATCTATTTGTTCTGTTTTTGGTTTGGAGAAGATTGGTGGTTGACACTTGAACCCAGGAAACGGCCTCCTTCCCCTAATTGGCTGCATTCCAGAGGCAAGTTTGTGAGTTTGAAAGCTGGGGGAAAACGCAGTCCTAATTGCACTGTGGTTCTTGCAAAAGCTGCAAAGAAACACAAGCAGTTCAAATAAAGAGGACAAACTGACTGAGGCTTGGTAGTGCTCTTTAATAAAATCTTGAAATTGGAACTGAACAGTCAGGAGGATTAGCAAAAGGAGTGAAAACCCATGTTTCCGAGCCTAATTCAAACCAGCACTCTAAAAACGATCCATTGTGAAGTCAATATCCACTTGCACAAAATATTGAAAATTGAAATAGTCTTATTATAGCTGAGAATAAATATCACAACTACCCTGTCTTACAGATGCAACCTTTTCCTTGGGAAGGCAGGGAAAGGATAGGTAATAGCGATGCGATCTCTTGGGCTGATAGCAAAGAGCTGTGTGATCTGTGATTTTCTTTTTAAATCCCAAAGCAACACATGGGCCCTAAGGGAGCACTTGGTCTTCTTTCATTAGTATGCAGAGCTCAGCACACTAAGAAAAATCGGTTTAATCAAATTAAACTGCCTTAAAATGCAGATGTGCAATGCAATATTCATAAATACAGAATTATCGCCTCCGACACAACACTTTACACATTTACGCTTATGTACAAAGTCAACCAGGGTTTCTGAAAAAGCTCTGGAAAATGACAATATTTGCTCATTGTCAATTAGGACATTCATCAGTATGATCAAACACATCATCCAACCACAGCTTTGCACACTGATAGTTCTTTCAGTACTGTACTAATGTTGTTTTGCCAGAAAGTTTAGTCATGGTCATTGTGGAATGGTGAAATCTAAAACAATTTATTCTTCATGGAGATGAAAAACATTTGAAATTAGTTTCTTTCTTCCTCTGATTATGTTTAATGGCTTGTACCAGGCACTGACAATGAATTTCATGGTCTGAGCAGGAACAGTTTGACCGAATGCATTTGAGTGAACTTGAGTTTAACTGCCATTGCTCAACCTGGTTTCATTGCAATTAACAGAGCAAAACAGATACTGCCATAGAGTGCAGAACTAAGTAACCTTGGTTGACCACGATTGGTTCATCATGTAGAATTAGGGAAGAATACCAGGGGAAAGACAACATGGTTCATCAACACCCCCGCCAACACCCATACACGCACGCACACAATCACTCCCTGCTGAAGCTAGAATTCCCTCATGTTCTAGCTATGAAAATAAAATGTTACATCAGAGCAACTGTGTTACAAATGTATTGCAAGTTCAATATTGACACAAGGAGAAAAGTACTGTTCTCCATTAGACTGTATGTACTTCCTCACCAGAAAGCAACATCGATGAACATAGTAACAGAGCAGACACTGTCCACGTGCAAGCATTGTTGAAGCATTACAGAAAAGGCACCCAACATACTGAAATATCCAACCCCCACCTCTCCCACTCCCACCCCCACACTTCAGGTGACTAAGGCTATGTTTAACCTGGCCAGGTGACATAAATCCGAGTTTTTGACATATTGAATTCAGATCTGTTTTACTGATCAACGTCTAAATGGCAAAAAGTCACATGGAATCGGATATTTTCCTTTCCGATTTATAACACATTCGTATGTTGTATTTATCTGACTTAGCTGCCATGCGATTTGTGTTTCTATGCCTGCATCGGATTTTATGCTCCCAGGTACATTTTTCAATTTTCACTTTTCTTTGCCAAGAATATCACTGCATAGGTCAATGACACCATCACTAGCCTAAACTTGAAGGCAAACAACAGCCAGTGGAGAAAATAATTGCCAAAATAATTTGCTTAATTTAATTGTGGGGCAATGCTTCTGTGCAAGCAAATGTTACTGAAACAAATCTTTAAGATGTCCATGGGCATGACAGCATGGCTACCAGAAGTCTTGGCTTCAGTGCCAGAAAAAAAGTTGACTATATCTATATATGTAGATAAATGTTATGTACAGTCTGTGTAGAGATAAATAGCATATATGCATGTGAGCTCAGCTAATTTGCGTGTTGTTGGGAATCTTCTCCCTTTGTGGAACCTAATTTGGACCGGCGAAGTAACACACTGGTGACCACTTTCCAATTGAAAAGGTTTTATTACAATGCGCAAGGGGAGATTCACGAAGGCGCTGCGACAGCATGTACCCAGCAAATCTCAACTCAGTAGCTGTAAGTGAGAGTTTAAGTACACATATCAAGGAATACACATATCGCCCACACGTCCCGGAGGCACCCATTTGATATATTGTTTTTACATATCCTTAGAGTTAACAATTGAATTGATGAGACCATTTGTCCCTAACAATGTGAGGGCTGCTGTGGAGAGAGTGTGTGTGTACTACAAATGAAGATAAAACAAAAAAACTTTTAATCAGAATAAAACAATCAATGAGGGTTATACTAATTCTAAATTTCATAACTCAAACCTATCAACGTGTATCATTTCAGAATGCAAAAAACTGTTGAAACACAGGAAATGGATATGGGTCTCATATGAAAATTACAGCAGGTAAAAAAATACGAAATAAAAAAATAAAAATGGAATATAAAAAGTTGGGTTCAAACTGCAGTGTAAATGTAACATAACAAGGGCTTGCCTATGCTGCGCTGTATTTGTGGCTGACGTGTACACACATCCAGGCTCTTACTAAATCCATGTATGCACTGATGGGATGTTTTGCGTGTTCATATCATATTTAGGTTATATATTTCTGCCTATGTATGGGAGGTCTGAGTTTTATGATAGCACACTGTTGTTTTTGACGCCTAGTTTGACATGCCCCCCCAATATTTAAAACAGTCATATCTGCCCCCCCCCCCAATAATTTGTAACATTCCCTTTCATTATGTCCCTCCCAATATTTAATATCTGGTTATGCCCTTGTAGTGCATATGCATTTATTTGCATACTCTCCTCCCAAAAAGGGAGGGGGTGAAAAAACTGCCCTTTAAAAGCAGTTTGTAAATATTTCTGTACGAATCAAAGATCTGGATAATGCATACCACATAGCCATCACACTCAAAATGAGATTTGTTAGAGGGCCAGGTTTGAATTGAACTATTTATATTGCTGTCATTTGGTGGCCTATAGATTCTCTAAAGATCAGGGAGGATCCATGTGAGCCCCTCACATCCCCCTACCCTGACCCCCCTATTTCAATTTCACACATCCCACTCGTTTCCCACGGAGGGGCTCCCGGAGAACCGAGAAGGATTGGGGTTTGGGGATTGATCAGACCCCTCTGGGAAAGATACTACAGTGCAAGCCGTTGCAAGTTCAAAGGTCAGGGTTTATTGTCTTTTCCTGCAGTATGCGTCGTGCGACAGAGTGTAGTGCGACAGGACAACAACCATCCCCCACACCAGCCGTTGGGAGTTTAATTTAAAACCTTGACTTCCTGAACTGCACGCACTGCATGAAAACAGTATTTTCCTTCCCAAGCTTTTAAAAGTCCATCAAGGGCTTTCCTTTAAAAAAATCACATTTGTTTACCTTGCACTTAACATTTAGCTGTATGTCAGCGTGAAATGTTCTGGAAACAGTCCAGTATTTTGTAACTAAGCCACAGGAAAATTTCAGCTGGATGTATGAAACTGAGTAGGATGTATTCAGTACCCACAAAATAATTAGCCCCCATCGGCATGATATATACAGGGGGTAGATAATGGAAAAAATTATAAAATAATGGAAACACCAAACAATATATGAATATCTGTTAACTAATAAGGATTTTTCCCACCATTTGCCTTCAAAACAGCTTCAGTCCTTCTTGGAATGCTGTTATATGCTTGGAATGCTGTTCATGCTGTTTCCTTCCCAGTGTTACAGGTATGGTATGAAGCTGCCTACAACAATGTCTATCGCTGTATTACTGCACTGATCAACTATGATTGTTCCTACCATGTATTAATGCACCTCTTGTAAGTCGCTCTGGATAAGAGTGTCTGCTAAATGCTTAAAATGTCAATGTAAAATGTAATATGATTTTTGAACTGTTTATAGTGGGATATTTGACCATTCTTCAAAAAGGAAAGTCTCCAGTTCTTTGAGAGATGAAAGCAGTGGAAATCTATTTTACACTCTACATTCCAGAACTTCCCATAATGGTTCAGTGATGTTTGGATCTGATGATTGGAGAGACCATGGAAGGTGTTTGACTTAGTGTTTTCGAATCCAGTAGTCCAGCAGTGTGTATGGGGGAATGATCATCTTGGAATATGGGAACATCTCGAGGAAACAATGTTTGCATCACATTAGCTGGTCAACTAAAATGTGTTACTTCAAAATTGCAATTTTTCATTTGTTTACATTATTCTGTCTACCCCTGTATATTTGCTATGGACAACCTCAATAGGTTTTATATTCTCATAATAGGCGGCACGGTGGTGCAGTGGATAGCACTGTCGCCTCACAGCAACAAGGTCCCGGGTTCGAATCCCGGCCGGGGGCCTTTCTGGGTGGAGTTTGCATGTTTTCCCCGTGTCCGCGTGGGTTTCCTCCGGGTACTCCGGTTTCCTCCCAAAGTCCAGTCCAAAGACATGCAAGTTAGGCTAATTGGAGAGTCTAAATTGCCCTGTAGGTATGAGTGTGTGAGTGAATGGTGTATGTAGTGCCCTGCGATGGATTGGCGACCTGTCCAGGGTGTATTCCTGCCTCTCACCCCAATGCATGCTGGGATAGGCTCCAGCCCCCCCGCGACCCTGACCAGGAATAAGCGGCTGAAGATGAGATGAGATGAGATGAGATTCTCATAATACCCTTCCTAAGTGCCCTTTAACAGGTCAGTTGTTTGTTAAAGAAAGTGGAAGTAAGTGAAGTAAGGAAGAAAGTGTTTGTGTGCCAATCAAGACCCATTATTTATCACAGAAGTCCTTGAGGACACCGCGCACCTGTTACCTGCTGATTATCGACTCTTTTTGCGGTGTATATAATAACACAAAAACCAAAACAAATATAAATTGTAATGATTATGATTAATACAATTATATATAAATAGATATAGTTGTAGACACAATTTCATAATTGATTACTGAATCTGTCTACTAGTTCTTTTTTAAATTCTCTCTCTCTGCCTTTCTTTCTCTGGTGCTGTGGTTTCTCTGCTACTGATTGTAATGGGCAGAGAGTGTATTGTGTGAGAACCCCCTCCCTGGTGCCCACAGGGCTGCAGTAATAATGCTATATGTGGTTCACCAGAGGGGCCTCCCTCTTTGCACAGGTCCACGTAGAAAGAGTCGCCCTCTGATGGAACTGTGGGACAGGGGTCGGAGGAACCCGGAGGCTGTCATATCCTATAATGCCCTGCTGATTTCAAATTGTTGCACACTGCACTGCAATTAAAAATAGAAAAAGGATGTGTGTAAAGGTAAAACAATGTGTTATCAAGCAGTTCTCTGACAACACTTCCTCAGAGCTCTGTCAATAAAGTTATGTAACCATAAGCACCAGAAGATCAGGGTCTCCTGCTGCTCCCCTTTGCTGCCAGACAAGAGCAGGCGGGTTGCAAATGATCAATTTTAATTGACAGGTCCCTGCACACAGGGTGTCACTGCAATGTGGGTTGGGTAGTGCATGAGGAGCGCTCGGGGGAAACTCATTTAACAAAGCAGCCTCAGCGCCACATGCTCTGATGGCAAATTAATCTGGGCTTTGTTTCACAGCGCACTCGTTACCCTGTGACAACATTAAACGTGACTGTCCACGTGCTATTCAAATCTTGCTTCATTAAAATGACAAAATGTAAAAAAATTATTGGGTGCCATTGCTAATTAGGATCACAGATTCTTGATTTTGACAGGGCAGTATGACGCATGGTTTCAACCCGCACGTATCAAGTGTCACAGTGTGGCACATAGGTATGGGCTTGGAATATAGAATATAATATAACATATTAATGCCTGGAATGATTACGCAGGGCAGTTTCAATTTAATTGTGAGTCTTAGACCATTAGAGCAACAAGACCCATAATTGGATGCCATTGCAAAAATCAACCCTGCCGTGTTATTATACCAGTGAATTCCCCATAAAAAGGTCCTAATTTTCTATCCATTATCGAAGCATTGAAGGGCAACTGTGAAATTATACACATTTTTGTTTCATTCCCATTTTAAAAACAAAAATCATAATTGAACTCAATATGAATATCCCTGTTGTAACAGCATTGTTTTTTTTGTTTATAAGATGACTGTAACAAACAACCCTTGGAAGGCAAAATAATGCCATGTAAAGTGATATCTCACTGTCTGAGTTTTTGGGCCTGTGACATCACATAAAATTGCTGGGGAACAGACCTTTCACTATTTCACTTTTTTTTTTTAGCTTAACTAAAAAGCTTAACATTGTTGTTTGGCTTTTAAACATGCCTTGGACTGCTTAGGTTGGAGAAATCCCATTCACTGACATTCACCAGAGTATCAGCATTCATTATCATTCATAAAAATTCATCAAAAAACCTTCATTCATTAAATACAAATGATTTTTATTATGGACCATGCAATAAATCATAACAGTGCATAATTCTCTCAGTCAATTCATATCAGTTTTAAGCATCGATTTTGTAAAGTTTACGAGTTTGAAATGAATTAATTGTGCTATGAAGGGCTTATTAAGATGTTATGAATGGCATAAGACCCCAAATGTATCAAAGTCCTAGTTTACAAAAACTATACTCTCCTAAAACCTTCATAAAGCATGTATAATGCCTTAATCAACATGTCTTAACATCTTTATAAACAGTTCTTAAGGAAGTACTTTAAATAGGATGAAATGGCATATTACGTAAGATGCTATTTTATAAACGTCACATAATATAACAATGTACTTCTATATACATACTTAAGAAAGTTGGAGTGGTAATGAATGTGTCATACACATTGATATATATATATATATACCTATAATATATTATATTCCTTAAGCATATGTCCAACAAGCATACGTCAAGTTAATTGTGACTAGTATTACCAAAGATTAACCTGTTAACTGGTAGTGAGTTTGTGAGGTAAATGGTTAGACGTTGGATCATTATCACATGGATTTTGGCGTTGTTTGTCATTTAAAGTATCATTTTACACACACACACACACACACACACACACACACACACACACACACACACACACACACACACAACTCACACAAACACATGCACACTCACACAATATCTAAACATGAATGTTTATTTTGACCTGCTGGATAGACCAAGTGTAGTAGCTAGCTAGCTACAGTATGTCATTTGGGTTGTCCAGACCCACTATTTTCCATTAATGAAACTACATCTTTAGATAGCCATCTCTAAATGTATACTAAGATTATCTCTATTCCCTGAGCTCCGACTGTCACTTTCACTATCTATTTATTTGGACATGTTCAGAATCGCAATATTTCAAGGCTTTCCCTCTAAATGAGTAATTCTTATTGTTTTAGTCATTGACTCAGTCATGGTTTTGTTTGATTCCTTGTGGTGAATTAGCTGGCAGATAGCTTAGCAACTTCCAAAGTACTGAAATGATGGAAAAAACAGGCGCACAAACCCAGGAGATGAAACAATAGACCAATATTATTATTGCAGTAACAATATGTTGGACGTTCTATGCCAACATTACCAATCTATGGGTTAAAGTTGTCTTATAAAAAAGGCAACAACCGGAGGAGGTAATACATGTTTACTGGTTTTGTTTTGTTGGATACAACACCCTGTGAAGAACAGGCTTGGTCGTGCAAAATGGATAAATCTGATAAAAACATAAAAAAATTGACACTTGTCAACATTGCTAATGGTAAAGGAGTCTGAATCATATTTGTAAGGTAATTAGCATGATTCACTGAAATGTTACATTTGGTGTGTGGCAATATATCAAGAATGGTCTTTGCAATAAACTGATAAAGTCTCTTTAACGGTTCCTGCTTACCGCCAGAGGGCACCATTGGACTCTTATTCCCTGATTGTGTCATTGTCTAATTGCTTGGTTGTTTTATTGTCTTGAGTGATTCTACCTGTGCCTTGTTTTGTGCCCTTATTTAAGTTGCCTGTTTTCTTTGTTCTGTGCTCTGTCTCCAATGGTGATTCCCGGTGTTTGCTAGTCCTAGTGTTTCAGTCTTCCAATTTTAAGCTTTTGCCTTTCAACTCATGTTGGTTTTGTGTTAGTGTTTTATTATTTATACTTGTGTTTATTTTCCTGTTTGTTAGTTTGTTCTTGTGTTTTGAGTAGTTCAGACATTTTCATTAAATACACATTTTATTGAATATCTGCCTTATTTCAGTGTCAATACTGTATCCACAAATGACGTGAGTTTACTCTTATTGTGGGGCACTAGTTAATGACTTAACATTAATAATTAATAATGAAAAGACGAGACCACTGATACGTTCAATTTGAGCTTGTTTTAATCAGTTCAAGAATGAGAAAAAAGCGACAACCTAATTTGCAAAAAACATACTATTTATTTACAAAAGACAGATAGAAGAATTATTGAAAAGGTATTATATTTTACTCAAAAACAAAGGTCCATTGGTTTAGGTTTCTTACTGAAACCAACTTCTGGACCTCAATCAATTTGGAGGTTTCTATCATGAGTAGTTGAGTAAAGGGATCAATTTGTTTTGTTGTAAAGGTGAATCCCATAGCCCACTAGACAAATGACTGTTCTAGGCCCACGCACACTAGGTCTGGCTTCTCCAGGGAGATGATATACAACATGTGATATTTTGAGAACTCTGTGATGTGCCTAAGGCAGCCAAATGACCTGTCAGCTCAGCGCAGTAGGCTGAGACTGATGCTCCCTTTCATTCCCTTTACCTTTTCTATTTTTCAGAGTTGTGTAGGAGAGAGAGAGAGACGGCGAGGGAGCAGAAGATGTAGCTGGAGCTGGCGACAGAGGCAGTGAGAGCAAGAAGGAGAAAATGGGACAGAGAGAGACAGGGATGAGGAGAAAGAGGGAGAGAATGAAAGAGAGAGTGATAGACAGCTGGAGGTAAATGGAGATCAAAAGCAAGGGGGATGGAGGCATGAAGATAGAAAGAAGGGAAGTAATGCATCATCAGTAGGAAGAGTTAGAAAAAGAGTGAAGCAGCTAAAGGGGAGGAGAGAGAAACAGGCAAAATAACTGAAGGGAAATAATGAGAGACTGAGAGAGCAAGAGGGAATGATAGAGTGATATTGAAAAAGGGTATGCCAGAGCAAGGGATAGAGACATTAAGGAAGAGAGTGAGAAGCAGGAGGGTAAGAATGACAAAATGAGAAAGAAAGTCACTAAGATAGAGGCAGAGAGAAAGATGGAGGTAACAAAAACACAGCAAGAGAAAATGGGTATAGGAGACTAGTTTGAGACACCAAAGACACATAACCTAGCCCTAATACATAATAAACAAAGAATGCATATCAGAATAGAGGGCAGGTTTTATAGCACTTTTAACAAAAAGAAGAAGCAATAATTTCTCAAATTTAGGCATATTTTTCTGAACTCTGCTCTGAAGTTAATACACTGCCAGCACCAGCATGCAGTTGTTGTGTTTATTTTGCCTGTGCAATTGAATGAATGGAATGAAATCATACTGTTCAATATTCAGGCTATATAGCCATCAGGAATGTGTGAGTAAGATTAACTGCATGCAACGGTAGGAGAGACATTGCATAGGCCTCATTTAGATGTGAATAATTCATGTTTGGGGTGTTTTGGGGTGAGGGTGAATGTGGGCAGACATGTCTGTGTGTGTGAGAGAGAGTGGCAGAGTGAATGTATGCGTATGAATGTGTTTTCTTGTGTGCATTTTGTGGTGTGTGTGTACATTTATGTTTGTGCATCATGTCCCATAGATGTGGACATGGGGGTCAACAAGACAGGGCTACCAATGGCTGGGGGAAGGAAATAATATGCCATTCTGGGATGACCTTGCCACCCTCTAATGGCTGCTAATGGAATTGAATCCCCAAGGTGTGTTCTAATCCCAAAGGGTTTATGGAAAAGAGACAGAATATGTAAATCTAAGCCAAGAGAATTACCCATTTGAGGAAGCCACATGTCTGTGACTGACAATCTGACTGACTGCTGACGCATAGGACACATTAGATGACTAAGAAATCAAGTCATATTTATCATTTATTTACCTTTTAATGGAATTAAATGCCATGGTCTGTTCTGCCTGTTATTTTCTCTTGCAACAATTTTCTATTGCAGTTGAGGTGTGGGGTAAGTTTTGTTTAGCTCACCTCACAATGCTATGTAACCTTGAATAACTGACATGAGAGACTCATTTTGCAATCAAAATAATGTTGCTGCATATGATTTCAGAGCAGTGACATTCTATTGGAGATTATAGCTATAGAGTAATATCTTGGGCCTTTTTATTAAATAACTGCAATGGAAGATGTACTGCTTAATGGGACTGTGCCAGGTCCTGGGAAGCCAGGTTGTCTGCACTCTGAAGCACAAAGCAAAATAAAATAGCCATAAAAGGTGAAAGAGTTTTGCGATATCCAGGGAAGTGGCCTCATTCAGAGGGTAGTGCCCTACCAGAAAAAAAGAAAGAAAAATGAAATCCTCATTGTCCTATTACTGTCTATCTCCTACCTTTATCAAATCAAAGTAGCCTATTTGTAAAAAATAATAATAATAATTCTCTGAGGTTTGGTTGATGTTGAGCACAATGCGTGCTTGGCTGACTAATTTGGCAGTTTTTTCCTTGAGTGCCTTGGCTGGCTTGGGGTTAAAAATGGCAATGCGCATGCTCCATATATTCCCCTCCACCCCTAGTGGTATAAAAATGTATAACCACCAGAGAGACTAGTGCAGGATTTAAGGAAAACTCACCACCGACTATAATGTGAATGTTAGGCATATTCTGCTTCCACTTGTGTGCCTATGGATATTTTTTAATGAATGTGCCCCACTGGAATTTTTATGATAGAAACACTACTGGCTATATTGCTTTTACCCATAGGGGAGGAAGAGCAGGGGGATTCATTTTATAGTAACTAGTTCATGGGTACACATGAACATACATAATATGTTTCCCACTGTTAACTGTCTCCCACTGTACAATGTTTTATGTCTTTCATGTGTTGAGGTCAGTGGCGGCGCCAGGGGGGGGCTTGCCGGGGCTGTAGCCCCGTCAGGAATTTGCAAAGCACCGGCGCAGCCCCCCCAAGAATTTCCTTACAATTTAAAATGTTCATTAAACCTTTAAATCAAAATAACTACCAGCTGACAATTATTTTATAATTCCATAGTAGAGGCCCTGTGTGTGTGTGTGTGTGTGTGTGTGTGTGCGCGTGGGGGGTCTCGCGAGACGAGAGTACCTATAACTAGCCTGCGTACGTTACGTTGCCATGTCGAACATTAAACTTCATTGAACTTTTACATGTTATTGGCAAGTTTGACAAAACTGTTGCGCAAAAAATATCAGACAATCCCAGAAATGCGAAGTATACTCACCATGATGTACAGAACGAGTTAATTGATATTATGGCAAATATAGTTAGGGAGCAAATAAGTAGTGAAATAGAGGAAGCTGGACTGTTTGCATTGATAGTCGACGAAAGTAAGGACGTCAGCAAAAAAGAACAGGTGTCTGTGGTGGCACGCTATTTGCTCAATGATGTTGCACTGGAAGAATTCCTACATTTCATTCCAGCTGATGGATTAGATGCTGATTCACTTTTAAAAACAATCAAACTGACACTTAATAAATGCAACATTGACCACAATACGTGCATTGCTCAATGCTATGATGGCGCAGCCGTCATGCCAGGCTGTCATAACGGTGTAGCAGATAAACTGAGAAAAGATGTCCCACAGGCACTGTATATCCATTGCCACGCTCATCGTCTAAATCTTGTTTTGGTGGACTGCGTTAAAAACCGGCGGCAGAGTTCTTTGAATCAGTGGAGGTGCTGTACAAAATGTTTTCGGGCTCCGTCCCTCATGATCTTTTCCAAAAAAACAAAAGAAATCAAGCCAACACAAGCTCCCGTTGATTTTGTAATGAGTGAGATGGTCTAAGCAGTGTTTATCTATCATGTTGTGGCAATGTTTTCCTGGCTATTGGTATTGAGGGTCTGGGTCATTGTATTAATTTTTGAGTGTGTGAGATGGCAGTACATAAGCTAAATCAATGCATAGCATGCTTGTTGTAGTAGCCATGCTGTAATATCTGACTAGATGGTTTAAACATTATGCGTAGTAATGTAGGCCTTCATAGCCGTGGTCTGCGCGCCCGTGACCTGCACGGGTGTCTAAATTTCATGAGCACCACCTCACAACCATAAAGCACCCCCAACCAAAATGTTTTGGTGCCGCCCCTGGTTGATGTTGATGTCATCCTTGTGTTTGATCTATTTGCATGTATATATATATATTTTTTGTAACTATTATTTTTTTGTAATTCCTGTGTTGCTTTTATTGACTTTTATGTAAGGTGACCTTGGGTGTCCAGAAATGCGCAATCAAATAAAATGCATTATTATTATTATGTCTATATGTCTATATACATAAGCTCAAAACACCATTCTCATCTATCACTGGGCATCAGGTATAACAGCAGAAAATATTATAATGTATTATGCTTTGTGTTGAATCGTCCAATATTCAACACACACACACACATGCATAGACCCACACTCTTTTTTCCCCTAAAGCTTCTGCATATACCGTCTACAATTAAATGGTTTGTCTGTCTCAGTTTTTGTCTTCACAGAGATCACAGTCTTTGTCTTCAGGTCAGCAGATTTGCGGTGCTGCAGGTTTCTGTATTGTAATGTATGCTGTGGACATGCATTTGGGATGCAGCATGGACTCTGGCTCAGTTTGTTATTGAACATACAAAGAATTCTCAGAGCAACATACTACTGCCATCTCAAAGTCTCCGGCAGTCATTAGTATGTTCCAGATGGAACACTGTGGTATCGTGTTTAGTTTAGTGGAATTCAATGCTGGGAGATGGAGCACACGAGCACTAAGCAGTAATCCAGCCTAGCAGTGCCTGATGATTCAGAATTCTTAGTATTGGTATACACGGTTATTTTAGGAGTAATTACCTGTTGCTTTTGCAATTGGGCAGCACGGGTCCGCCCCTCTCGTCTCTGAACCCCAAATTAAACATGCAGTTCAAAAACTGCTGTGTAGAGCAGATGCTTTACTGAGGAACAAACACACAGATTGACCCTTGAGCAGATTAACCATTTGTACAAGGAGAAATAAAGGGTTCATATGAATGCAGTCTGCATTCGATGTGGGTGTGTGAACCAAAACTGTTCCCACAGAAATGCACTAGGTAGGACATGTTATTTTTGGAGATATGTGTCATGGTTTAGTGCCTGTTTAGCCCTGTGTGGGCGTACTCCTTTTCTATCCTCGTGAGTACGTTCCTGCTCATCTCCATATCTAATCAGCGGATTGCAGTGACGTGCGGTGAGGTCAATGGTTGGGGAGGCACTGGAGATCAGAGTAGGGCGACCAGATTTTCAGAACCTCAAACCTGAACACTTTGTAGGCTATATATGAACGCGCCGCACGTGCACGCGCACCGAAAATGCAGATCTACAGTGCTATTATACAATGTTTTAATACAGATAACATAAACATTCTGATTTTCACACCAAATAACCCGCCCCAATTATTAAAAAAAGACGTTATATCTCACGGCGAGGACCGGAGGGGCATTCCTACCGACCCCTGGCCTCGGCTATGTAAGCGCTGAATAACGGGAAAATTTGAACATGATTGTTAAAAAACGGGAAAAATATAGCTGATTTTAGATGCAATTCACTTTCGTTTTAGTTAGTTTTGTGTCGTTCATTGTAGATTTTATTTTCATTTCAGTTAGGCTATTTCCACTGCTATTACTTTGTTATAATCCTCACACACGCACAAGTTAAAGTGAAAATATTGCTTAGCTTACCTTTACTTGTAAATGAAGTCCATTCGCCTTTCTTTCTCAGTTTAGAAATCAAATCCTCCATTTTCAGAGCGAAAAATCTGTGCATTTGTTTGGTTGTTGTTCTTTTAACTTTGGCAAGAGTAAACCGAGTCATAAACTTCAGGCTCACTATCGCCCCCGTCTGTGAGGCAGAGGTACTGGCTGCCTCAAGGCAAGCCTTTTCCTTGTGGATTTATGTCAGATCAATAAGACTTAAATATTACACACATACGTGAAATACATTACCGAACACTATGGAAATTAAGACGTATAATAAAAGTGTCTTCAAACATGATATTGGAAACATACAGAGAAATGGCAACAAGCACGCGCCAATTGCACGCGCTCAATTTAGTTTGTGAGGGATTGCGCAATCTGGGGAGAGGCTCGGCTCATCACTGCCTCACCTCTCGTCTCTCTGTTGTATTTGAACAGGAAATACAGAATTTCAGCGATTTTGACTATAAAAACGATCAAAACTTATAGGAACCACACCAAAATTGCATTGAAAGCACAGACGAGTGGACAAACATTAATACTTATTTTATTTTATTATTTCTTTTTTTACTTCTCATGAAGACAGGTGAGGCTCTGCCTCACCTGCCTCCCCTGACCGCACGTCCCTGGCGGATTGTTTTCAGGTGTTCACTGCCTACTTCAGTTCGCTGCTTTCACTACTCCGTGCTTCAGTGTCTATTCATTTGGCGTTGAAGCCGGTACGGTGTCAGTCTTAAATTTAAAAAAAAAAATCACTTTAGCTTTCTCGCCACTTCTACGGAAGTCTAGCTTTTCTTATTTTGTTTGGTCTGTGTTTCGGGGTTACTTATGGCAGACCCATGGCACTTATTTTCGCTGTTCTTTTTCCTAAACTGCGTCTTATTCTGGGTTCTATTCCAGCTTTGTTTTCTTTTTGCTTGTGTTGCGACGCAAGTTATTTTATTTCCTTTTTCCTCTGCGTGTGGTGTTGGGCTACACGCCAGAAATTTCTGTTTGGTTTTACTATCGTTCGGTACCGTTCGTGGACCGCTTTTATTCGCCCTTTTTAGGGGTAGTTATTATTTCGTATTACGCTGGTAGTTTTATTTTTTTTCTGTGGCGATTCTCGTGGGTTAACGCCCCTTGCTCCCTATTGTGTTTTAGTGACATCCTGATTGTTCAGGAGTGTTTCTGATCCTTATTCCCCATTGGTCGCACTTGGGCCTCACCCCTACAAGCCCTCACACTTGAAGGATCTCTTAACCGCTGTTAACACCGTATAGTGGTGCAGCTTAGCTAGAAATTCCATAAGGATTGTGCATTTTGTGATAAAAGCATGAAATTTGGTACACATATAGTTAAAGGCATTCCAAAAAGATTTAGATGTGGAGCCATCATGAATTTTCAATATGTCGCCTATGGCAACCAAAATGGCCGCCATTGGTCACTATTGATAATTCTTTCTGATAAATGTTCTTATCAGGGATGGAAATGTAATGATATTGAGGACATAAGCTCAATTTATCTAGTATACATAGTTCTTATGAATTGACATTTGGATAATACAATTTTCAAGATGGCGGCCATGACTGGTATGACAATTGTAATTGCAATAAAGTTGCATAGATTATTTTGATATGGATGATCTCGGGTCAAATTATACATAGGCCTACAATTTTATGATTCAGACTTCAAATTTGCAACTATAGAATTACAGAGAAGCTGCATTTTATCATATAATTCAAGAAGATCTTTTTTATGTGGTGGCCAACATAGAAATTGTAATTCCAATAAAATAACACGAAAGTCCAATAAACTCACAAGTCTGCAAAATGAAGAATAATTACTGTACATGTGGCTATGTTTTACAGAAAATAGTACAGTAATAGAGTGGATGTCAAAGCACAGCCAGGGCACACTGGTGACACCACTGCTGTGAAACTCAGCATGGGGTTCAGTGTCAGTGTGGGACCGCTACTTGTCTGAATCTTTGAAAGCTGCTACAAGAGCAAAGTGTGGGAAAGGGGTGCAGAGACGTGTGGTAGGTACTGCAGCCATTCCCAGGAACTGGCAATACTTTCTCAGAGTTGACAGCAATAAGACTGAGTTGTTCACCTTACTCTCAGATGCTCTGCTTAGATGGTTTGTGCAGGAAGACAAACAGCTTGTTGTCACACATGATGTGGAAGTCTTCAGCAAGCCACAACTTCCAGATCCGTCTTCAGTTGCTCCATGTACACACGAGGAAGCTGATAGTCGCATGTTATTACATGTGGCCCATGCAGCAAGAAATGGCCATCAGAAAATCATGATTCAAACTGTTGATACTGATGTTGTGGTGATGGCTGTGGCAGTGGCTCAGGGTCTACACCCAGAAAATGAGCTTTGGTTGGCATTTGGAACTGGAAAGAATTTCCGATACCTTGCAGCCCATGAAATTGCAGCAGGGCTAGGGCCTGAAAAGGCACGTGCTCTTCCCATGTTCCATGCATTGACGGGCTGTGATACTGTATCAAGCTTTGCTGGCCACGGGAAGAAGACAGGGTGGGCTGTTTGGGCTGTCTTTCCTGAGCTGACACATGCCCTGCTGAAACTATATTCTGCCCCGGACGACATACCACAAGAGGTAATGGTCACAATCGAGAGGTTTATTATCCTTCTTTATGACCGAACCAGCACATGCAAAGAAATAGACAAGGCACGGAGGAAGATGTTTGCGAAGAGGCACAATGTGCTGTCAATCCCTCCAACAAAGGCTGCCTTAGAGGAGCATGTGAAGAGAGCAGTGTATCAAGGAGGCCATGTGTGGGGTCAGATGCTAGTGTCCACACCAAAACTACCTTCACCGTGTAGATGGGGATGGTCAAAGACATCTGAGGGGTACGAACCCTTCTGGACATGCCTACCAGATGCAGGCCATTCCAGCTATGAACTTGTCTCTTGCAAATGTAAGAAGGGTTGTGTTAAGCAGTGCAAGTGCAAAAAAGCTGCATTAGACTGCACAGCCCTCTGTTGCTGTGAAGGGGAGTGCTAAATAGACTTTGATGTGATAGACCCTATATTTGGCGGGTCATTGTTATCACTTATTTTGAGTCTTAAATTGTAGCTTCTGAGCAATTCTGAATTTCCAAATTCAAGTTCTGAATCATAAATCCTGATGATGGTCAAGGACCAAAACGTTGTTCTCAGCATGTGTAATTTGTATTAAAGTTCAGCACTCAGCAAGTTTAGACGCTTTGTGGGTGTCCTTCCCTTTTCAAGTTCTATATAACAAAACAAATAACAAAAAAATAATAATAATAATAAAAATAATATAAAAAAGAATCGGGGGAGACAAAGACAGCCTCTACGTGGCCTCCCCTACGAGTAGCTTAAAGGCCCAAAAGCCTACAAAAGTGAAACTAATGTCTTTAACACATCTGCAGACCGCAAAAAGCCAAGCTGGTTTAGCGCTACTGCAGCTCAACATTGAAGGCCTTCACGCTGCTAAGGTCAATGTTATCAAACAGATTGCCGGACCTGGACAATGACACAGTAGCCTGGCTCACCTCAAACGAACAGCAGGTCTAAAAGACGTACGACAGAAGAAGAAAATTGATAAGAAAACAGTTGTCACTGGTGCCCACTGGCGGCCATTTTGAAAAAATGGTTGCATGGGTGACATATTGAAAATTCATGAAGACTCAACAACCAAATCTTTTTGGAATGTCTTTGGCTACATGTGTACCAAATTTGGTGCGTTTATCGGAAAATGCACAATCGTTGTGGTTAACTGGCGGCCATTTTGGAAAATGGTTGCCATGGGCGACATATTGAAAATTCATGATGACTCAATATCCAAATCTTTTGGAATGTCTTTGGCTACATGTGTACCAAATTTGATGCTTTTATCAGAAAAAACACAATCGTTGTGGTCATCTGGTGGCCATTTTGAAATAATGGTTGCCATGGGCGACACATTGAAAATTCATGATGGCTCCACATCCAAATCTTTTTGGAATGTCTTTGGCTACATGTGTACCAAATTTGATGCTTTTATCACAAAATGCACAATCGTTGTGGTTATCTGCCCCACTAGTAGCAATTTCCAGCGCAGAGTGCGAGAGAGGTTTCTCACAAATGAATCTAATCTGCACGTCAACAAGAGCGTCTTTATCAGCAACCATATTATCGCTCCTGTTTTTAACCCTTGTTGCTCCACCACTGGAAAGTTACCATTAGACCAGAGGGAGGGACAGAAATGCAGCAACAGAGGTAGGAAATGTCTACACTTTTTCCTCCGGGGTTGGGGGGGCAAGTTGAGCCCCGGCATCTCTTATTTTACAAATTAAGCACTGGACCCTAACATCGTACTTTAGCTGTCCTACTAATATTATGACAATACTGTCCTAGTAACATGAGCGTGAGCAAGCCTAGAACAATATATATATGTGTGTGTGTGTGTGTGTGTGTGCACAGTTCACCACTACACATAACACTTATCTTTCAAAGTGATAGCTAGCTAGCTAGAAACTAATATTATTTTCCTTTCCAAGAACGCACCTGCCAATCGTCGTTTAGTGTTCCAGCCAAACTTCAGTCCCACCATTTATTCGAAACAACAATAAGGAAAAGTGGTAGCCTTGTTAGTATGTGGAAATGTTGTATAATGCATCTCAAAATGAAATCCCCAAAACTACGTTTTAAGTGAATGTTAAAGGTTTTGAAAAAGACAGGAAATTCAAATGAGCATCAAAACCTTTAATTTCATAGGTAAGTCCAATCGACAGAAGGTGTCCTGTGGTCAACCTGTGACTGAACCCTCAATCCTCTGGTCCAGTCCATGGAGCTCTGACCACCTCACCACACATTGCATTGGAATAGCCAAGTGATGTGTGCAGCTGTGCCATTGTTCCATAAGGTCACAGCAAAGCAATGAATGACTGGTCAGATGGGATTTCCTTCTCAGATCTACAGTCTGGCAGCATGCTGAAATTGAATGTCGGCATGGTGACTATCCCTCCCTTACAGTCCTGTTACTGCTTACAGATGGAGTTCTCCCAGTGGGTATAACACTGTACATTAGCTCTTGAAATTATATTGATTTGTATGAAAAAACTAAAGGGGGAAAATATGCCCATTTGCAGGCCATCATCAGAAATGTGCTGTTTTTAATTAAAGTTCTGGCTTGCAAATCATCAAGGAGGACATTGGGTAATGGCCTGGGTTCTGGTTTGGATTATTAAAATGTGGTAATTTTAAATATACAATTGTCACGTCTCGTGTTCATGTTCCCCGTAATTAGGTGTTTGTAGTTTATTCCATGTTTTCCTTGTTGTCCAGTCCGTGTTTTTACTTCCGCTTACCTGTTTCCAGTCTCGTCATTGTATTATTGTTTTCACCTGTTTCTCGTTATGTCTGATGTAGTTAAGCTGTTCGTTTCCCATGTTCATTTCCAGATTGTCTCGTCATTGTATTATCGTTTTCACTTATTCCTTATGTGTCTGATTGCAGTCAGCTGCATTCGTGTTAATTCCTGATTGTTTCTTGTTATGTCTAAATGTATATAAGCTGTGCGTTTTCTCATGTTCATTGCCAGATTGTCTTGTGCTTTGCTTATGCCTACAGAACTGTCCAGAGATTTCGCTGTTTACCTGTGTTTTGTTTCATCGTGTTCTTGTTCGTGCTTCCGTGTTCGGCTGTATCCCAGTCTCGTTCCCGACCCACCTGTTCGTGCTCTTTGTGGTTCCAGTCCACCTCCTCTCTGTGTTCCCTGGACTGATTTCCCGTTATCGACCTCCGCCTGCCCATTGACCACGTCTTGCCTGCCTCTGACACACCTGAAGCCTGGAACGAACTTTGCCTGTCCCCGACCACTCTTTGGATGCCTGTATTGCCCTGATTGCTCCTGTTTGACCATAGCTTGTTTTTTACGCAATAAAGGACATTATTGCATTTCTGGGTCCGCGCCTGGTTTTCCTATTCCGTTCCTGACATATAATATCATTTAAAAGTCTTATTGTTTATCATAAAAACCCAAAAAATCTCTGAATGCTGATCACAGTACTCCCAAAAAACAACTGCAATCTCAAAATGTCCACATCGGGCAGAAGATATTTTCTTGGTGATCAGAATCCCCTCTTGAAACATTAATGGTACACCGCGATGTGCTATTATAAAGGTTTTCCACAATACTTTTTTTTCACATCGGAAGAAAGGAAAAACATTTTTTAAAGTTGATTAATTCAAAGTTGACTTTAAAATGATTTTCCTAAAACTTGAAATTCTCTTGCAGGGGGAACACATTTTACATTTATTTCCAGTGGTAACCCCCCCCAAAACAAACTGCAGCAGTCTCCACCCTCATTGTCAAGATATTAATTTATCTTTCTTCCACTCCCGGTCAAAGGGAAATAGATTTGTGTATCAGCCACATTGACATGTCAACCCATGTTTTCCCGCCCCACACTGACAGGCGCCCGAGCGTGATCTCTTCTTTATACCCTGTCCACCGCTTGTCCTTTGGCAGGAAATAATTCACGATGCCTTAATCTTCCTTCTCTCCAATTCGATCCGGTTGCTTCCATCTACTCATCTCCCTAGCAACCATGCACATATGAAGTAAAATGCATGACTGCCTGACAGCTGTCTCTGTCTTTTTCTTGCCTATCCAGGGAACAGGGATTATTAATGTACCACAGCAGAAACATCTAGAGCTCTCCACGCTGTAGAAGCAGGGGTTTTCAATGGTGACCCCACCTCTCCACAGCAGCCATGGGTTAACATCATCCAGATCTCTGTTACTGGAATGGGTGCAGCAGTAATTAAGAGTGAGTCTATATTGTTTCATACATGGAGCTGGTGGTAGAGAGGTGGTTTGTATCATTCACACATTCTTTTAGTGCAAGGTATGCAAGAGCCCATCAGAGCTTGGCAACTTGCTATGAACCCTGCCAATTTGGCCTTTTTTATAGAGCATGTCTACATTTTCAGTTGACCCATTCACATTGAAAACCACCTGAAAGCAAATAGTTACCAAATAATGAAAATGAGTGAAAAATGAAAAAGGACTCATATTTTAAAGTAACTAAATTGAAAGGAGTCCTTAGGACTCCTTTCATATTAATCAATACTAATTACCAATATATTTCTGCTATAATAGACATTAAAAAATAAAATGAACACTTATATGTGAGTTTCTAAGGCAGCATGAGAGATCTAACAGATTTTGAAAGAGATAAAATAATTGGTATCCAAATTATGTGTCACTCACAGAAACAAAATTATGAATTTGTCAAGGGGAAGGGATGTTGAAAATCCATCCATCCATCCATCCATTATCTAAGCCGCTTATTCCTGGTCAGGGTCGCGGGGGGCTGGAGCCTATCCCAGCATGCGTTCCGGGCGAGAGGCAGGAATACACCCTGGACAGGTCGCCAATCCATCGCAGGGCAATGTTGAAAATCATGATGACATATACCAGACATGAAAAAACTGCATCAGGAAAGAGGAACAGTGTTCGCAAGTCAAAGCTCACCGACAGGGATGGACATAGGACCAGCCTCAAACAACAGCCTTACAAATGACCACAGAACTGATTCTACACATCCGTGACCCAGTGTCAACAGAAATGTTCACAAAGCTGATATTTATAGTAGGGCTGCAATTTGAAAACTATTTGGAACCAAGGCCAATGCAAACAATAGATAATCTGAAGTAATGTGCATAAAACCTGGAATTCTGAGCAGTGGAAGAAAGTAGTATTGTCTGTTGAGTCTGCAAACATTGTTTCCTCAATATATTCCCATATTCCAAAACAATAACACCCCCATACACACTGCTAAATGACTAAGAGTGGTTTCATGAACACCATGATGAAGTCAAATACCTTCCCTGGCCTCCCCAATCACCAGATCTAAACATCATTGAACCTTCATAGAAAGAGTGCAGAGTAGATTTCCACCGTTTTCATCTCTCAATGAACTGGAGGCTTTTCTTCTTTTAAAAAAAAATATTTGTTTAAAATGTTCCCCTGTTTTTCTCCCAATTTAGTAGCCAATTCAACCCCCTATTTATTTTGGTTCACCCTCCCCTCACGAGCCCGCTGCCCATCCTCCGGGTCAAGCTAATATCCCGAGGCCGTCAATGATTCACCTCCTCTGAGATGGAACTTCAGTTGCTCTGAGGTGCAATTTGCATTAAAGTAATCAAGACTAAGCTCTCTGTGGAAGAAGCATTTATAAATCTGTGGACTCTAAAGTGTAGCTGCAGAATATCCAAATATGTAGTAGACGTGGTGCAGGGCTGGACTGGCTATATAGTCTACCGGGCCGATTCCCGGTGGGCCGGTATAATTATTATTTTTAATTAAGAAATATATAAATATTTTTTATTTTTTTTTTTTTTTTGTCATCTAACGGCCAACAAAAAAATGGACAGCGGCCCATTGGTTCATTTTCTATACTGACACTGGGCCGGCCCAATCACATGCTTTTTTTGCCATCGAACGGCCGCCCCAAAATGGACAGCGGCCCATTGGTTCATTAGTGATGGGCCGGTCTGAGCCAAATGCCAGGGCCTATTTTTTGTCCCAGTCCAGCCCTGACGTGGTGTGACAGGTGTGGAAAGACCAGCACACTGATTTCTCATGCTTTTAAAGGGCACCGTTCTATATATTATCAGCAATTTACCTTACAGTAACCATTAAACAAATACATTTAATTGCAAATGCATTTCTTTCCTGGAAGTCAAAGTATTTAGGACATCATATAAAACTTTGATTATATCAGCCACATAGCTTGTTCTACATTCTTCTCTTCTTCAATGCAGCCTTTCTCAAATTGAATATCTATTCCTCTGTGAAAAGCAGGATATGTTCAGCAGGGTGACTTTGCAATGAGCTGTGACACTCCAGCTGATACCCCATTTTGAACAAAATAATGTTAAGAATAATAATGTTTATGCAACAAATATACTAAATGCTTAAATGTTTAAATGTCAACTCAATCAATGTGCGTAACATCAAGTGATCTGTGATCTGGAAGACTGAGATTTGAAAAGAGCTATCAATAACATAAGTAACATTAGCAAAATGTTATTGCTTGATCATCATCTTAATTCTGTCAAACAATAAAAATATCATTATTAACTTATTGATAACGTTACCTTGTGAAGCCACAGGGTTTAATCATACTCAAAAACATTTAAAATCAGTTACATTTGCTTTGAGCTGTTGTCGATGTTACTGGTATTCAACTGTAGGTTACGTTTTGTTGATTTTATGCCGTATTTGGAGGAGTTTGCAATTCAATGATTATTACAAGCCATTTAACAATGATAACATTAGCTAAAGCTAGGTTGCATGTTGTTGCATGCATGCTGTTCTATGTAGCTGCCCTCCCCCGTTTACCTTAGATTGTTTCACCACAAGTTCTGCCCCCACCCTTGCTGCACATCTATGTGTTTCATGATGTACCTCATGTCACGTGTCATGTTAATGTTTTTAGCCTATGTGTTTTATGTACTTTTGAAGCTCTGCCAAATGAATTTCACATTTGTGGGATAATAAAGTTTACTTGACTTGACTTGACATCCTAGCTGCCTCTCATGGCAAGAAGCATCTGTCATGAGAAGCTGCTTTTAAGCTAACGCTTGCTGCGCTCATCTGACACAGAAGCAAACCATGAGTAATTAATTTATATTCAGCAACTGTTATTGTAAGTGCTTAAGCTACATTGGCTCAAAAAAGTGTTATTCTAGCTAGCAAGCTAACCTGAGTGAGTTGCTTACATGTACCTACAGTGAGCCAGCTAACATGGTTGTGCTATAGGGTCTTTACATAACTAGCTAGCTATCTGTATTGTAGGTCTGTGGGTGTAGCTCGGAAGCCATTTTGCATCACAGTATTTCCTTGTCTTACTATCCGCTATTTTTGCACTGTGAAACCCTGAAATGCTGCAGTTTGCCTGGCTGGTGGCATGACCCTTGTAGAGCCATGGGTTACACAGCCACAACAAAGGGTCCCAAGATTTTGTAGAAGTAATTTCAGGCAGAAGGGAAAGGTCTCATCATGTGCACACACTGTCACAAATTATTTATTTAATTATATTTTCTTGGTGGAAAAGCTGCATATCGCACTGCAGGCATTTGATTGATCAGTGCTAATATTTCCATGGCAAAATGAATCATGAACCCTACATTTTTTTAAACCCTCAATTTCCTTTAATACACAAAGGTTTACTTACATAAAACATATTTTTTAAATTTGTGATGAAATGTATTTACATTCTTTTACATTTGACATATTAGTTACAGTATATTAGATATGTAATCAATGGGAATGAAGAGAAAACAGGAAATAGAGAGGTTCTTCATAAAAAGGCCATAGTATGTGTCATATAGTGTCACTCATCTTTTCACTCTTTCTCACTGTCACACGCCACGTGACAATCCCTGGATGGGAACAGAGCAGTCTAGAGACGGAGTGGAGTTTGCCGGTCTACGGACCAGATTTTTTTTCTTTTCTGTCTCTCCCCCCAGACATGGGAGAGAGACAGTGGGAGAGCAGGTTAACATAAGACAAACACAAACACAAACACAAAATCTTCACCCTACTCACCGCGAAG
The DNA here is from genome assembly GCA_029706075.1 of Aldrovandia affinis. NCBI lineage: Eukaryota > Metazoa > Chordata > Actinopteri > Notacanthiformes > Halosauridae > Aldrovandia > Aldrovandia affinis. The sequence goes on from JAINUG010000048.1 coordinate 4,538,687, forward strand.
CTTTCGGGCAAAAACAACGAACTAAAATAACAAGCTAAAATAATAAAAACTTACAGGACTCTACATCTTCACATACACCGCGCCTCTTTGTCCGGAGTTTTTGTGACCCATGCACACAGAGACACTCGAACTTTGCAGTCCAAGTTCTCCAATCACCCCAAACATACCGAGACTCTCGCCACTCCTCACAGTGAGAGTTCTCTCGCGACCAGCCCCGAGACACTCTCCACTCTTTCAGTGAGAGTTCTCAGGCCGTTGTCCAGAGACACTCTCCACTGCCCGAGTGCGAGTTCTCTTCCAATCACACTGAGGGTGAGAGGCGGACCCCCTTTCAGGGCGCCCTCTCGCTCTCTTTCCCACTCACACAGGAAGCACTCTACACTCTACTTTCGACAAATGCACACAGAACTCAACAAACTCCACACAGACTCCACCTCCCAGAAGCTTGGATTACACACACACACACACACACATACACACACACACACACACACACACACACACACACACACACACATACACACACACACACACACACACACCAATGACAAGACAAGACTAACTCTCTACAATATGCACACACGACAATCAATTCCATACACACACGACACGACAAGACTGACTGATTCAAACCTGCCCCCGGAAAGTCTCCCTGCTCTAAAGGCCTCCACAACATGTAAAAACACAGGCAACCATGCCACTCCCACGTGGCCGAGACCGACGCCCTCCACACTCACCATATATATTCATTTTTGCCTGCTTTCTTTCTCCCTGGTTTTGGTCTGATGATCTGATAGCTTTTCGCATCATATTATTGATTTGAAACATTGCTTTTGAAAGCAGCCCACCACAGATCTGCAGATCTGAGTCTGTGCCCCTGCTCTGCCACCCAATGTGTAAAATCCTAGACATGACACTGACTAAAAGGGCCAAATTTGTGCAGCATCCAGCACCTACAGGTTGACTACATTTACCTTTTGTCTTTTTGCTAAGTTTTTAGATCATAGCCTGGCCCTGATAATAAAAGCAAGGCCAGCATATATTGCGAAGGCCTTTTTCTTTTCTTTAAATATAATAGAGTGCATGTATGCGTTTCACCTTCAACTGCCTTTTACAGTTGAAGGTGAAGGTGAAGATGAAGGTAAATACCTCAGTGGTATTCAATGCCAATTAATACTCTAATTGTACAGAACTGTATAAGAGGTCTCACATAAATAACCTTGTCTAGGACACATGACTGTTAAAAAGGCTCCCTGCTGTAGGCCCAAATAAAGACTTTTCCTGGGTTTTATTTTTCATTAGAAGAAAACCCTACTGATAAGTGATTTGATTTTAGTGATTCATCCCCTTCTCTCTCAATATATTTATGTGTTCTCTTTTTGCAGATGTGTAGGTGCTGGGGAAGACTGATCCTGCATGTGTGTCCATTCTCAGCAATGACATTTTTGACATTTCTGTCCCTACATTGAGGCTGGAGTTCATTACATTGAGATTTTATTACCAGATGACACTTTAATGTGCAAATCAAAAATATACTCCCAATTTCTCTGTTCGTGTTGATTTGGTTTCTAAGGGCCATGTGTGTGCAGCAAGATTGGCGGTTTTTCCATGATGCTGGCCCTCCAGCACAAAGAAGACCGCCCTGGTGAGCAGATTGCTGATCCACACCATGTGGAACACATTCTCTATTTGACTGAAGTGAGAGGCAACTGGGGTCAAACCAACACCTGAGACATCTCTCATATAGTTGTGCCTGCATAGAAGGCAATACATAGAGAGAAAATCCATTCATAAATTATATAATAATAATAATTAATAATACATTTTATTTCACTCTCTCCGAACTCCAATGTAAAGTGGACGTATTGCCACAGAAACCAGATTCATAGCCTTATTGTGCTGCCAACAAAATTGGTACCCATGGAATGATACCCATTCAGCATAACTTTTATAGAATAAACTGTTTTCAGGGAACCAGCTTTGATCTCTGATCCTTTCACCATCAATTTCACTGTGAAGTTAGATGCATGGCCATATCTACCATTGAGGACATGACCTCTGTATTTTTTCTGAGTTGGAGTTGTATTTTTTTTACATGACTGAGTGTAATACTGAATAAAAGTGGTTAACTACTGCACATAAAATGACTTCACTTCGGTATAGCAAAGATTTTGTACAAAGCTAAGATTACCGCTTGCTCACCTGATCACTGTTATCGTCATTACTTCTGTATGTGTCATGGTGAAGCGGACCCGTCCTGAGCAGGCGGATCTCATTGTTACAACAAAATATTTGCTCAGCAAAGATGATGCAGTTACGCTTGGGATGACTTTGATGCACAGCGGGAGTTGTAACTCAGACTGCTAATCTGAAGCCAAGCGAAGCATGATGGAGGTGTAGAGATCTCTCACATTATGAAAAGTTGACTGCTTGTATTATAACCAGATTAATGCTATTCAGCTCCAGAGATCATCTATCAATAGCTACTTTGTGTGTAGTTTTGTATAGCCGCTAGCCAAACGTAGCTGACCGTGTCTAGCTGACTGTTACACAAACCACTTTTTAATCAGACTTTACAGTGGTGATAGGCTAATTTAGGCTAACCTTATGCCGGAATGGACAGTGATGATAGGCACACAGCTAGCTACATTTTAGTGTACATTTTCATGACCTCGGTAATTCTCGACTCCTGGATACGGCCCTGGTCAGGAGAGTTTTTTTTAGAAAGACCTCAGATTTTCTTGATTAACAAAAGGACATAGGTTACTAATCACTGTTGTCTAAAATAACTGAAGATTTTTTTTTTAAAAGATGCAATCTTCATAACCGTACATGCTGGCATTTTGAGAGCGTAGAAATGTATAAAAAAACTGAGGAGACTTTTGAGAATTTTAGCTTTTTAGCTTTGCTGCCTTTGAAGATTGGGTTGAATGCTGACATGACTAATGTCATCCAGATGTTTGGGTGACCTGACCACAGCTCTCTGTGTGTTTTTTCAGGCTTTGCAGAGATTCCAGTGGTTCTTCCCAATCCTCTGCTTCTATGTGCTGAAACATGAAGCACCCACTTATAGAAGCCTTTTTAGGGTGTAGACAGAATCTACCCCCGGGGCCTGACACTGGATCTTTTCCCTTCATAGTTATATGGGTATTGAGGGTTTTAGGGCTGAGTGACCTGTTCTTGGTTCAGTTCTGAAAATATCTTGCGGAGAAAAGAGGAAGGTTCTTGATTGATTAATTGATTGGCCAGCAGGAGAGTGTGATTCACTGGCTCATGCACAGGTCACTTGTCAGTCAGCATATTGTGTGCTTGGAACAGACAGCAAGCTAAATGGGATAGTGTTCTGCTGCATAGAATGAGGGGAACAGGTCATAAGAACACACTATTGTCTGACTATATTGAATAACATACGAAGATGAAAAGACACTTGCATTAAACAGCAATAAAACTAATGTTTTTCTCAGGAACATATTATGTAATATGGTAAACACTTCAGCGAAGGCTGAAGACTGTGCTGGATGCCAAATTTACGCAATATACGCTCAATGTGAAGAAGAAAATGTGGCAAATACAGACTTTAATCATCATTGTGGGTGTTATTCGTGCAGAAGAAATTGACTGAGCTAATCATATCAGATTATATTCACACAAACCCCTGAAAACATTGTGGGGGTGCCACAAGCTAAAAGCTCCAAACATCTGAATTGGCGATTCAGACATTTGTCCTGAAATCCATGCAGATCACGAATGGTCCATTAACAAGCTGCTTATTGAATTGCCTCAGAAAGGATAGCCTTGGTTCAGTGAATTCAGAAACGCAGGTGAAAGAGTTAGGCCTTTCCCACTCAAACGGTTTAAAAAGCCTTTCATTATGTGCTGCAAATGATTATAGTAAGTAGTATAGTATTTATAAGTGTAATCACAATAATAAAGTACAGTCCTAGGAATGTATGTCATATAATTTGCATTGTACATTATACAATAAAGGCATCTAGGCATCTTATCCTTAACATAAAATTGGAAGAGAAGCTTTCTGTGCATGCCGACTTCCCTCAGCCCTAACTCTGGGGCGGACAGCCAATTGATCCCGATCCCCCAGCCCAGAGCCGGGCTGGCGCAGCCAGGGAATCGAACCCCGGACGCAGTGTGCAACCTGCACTCCAGGTGAGTGCCTTTACCATTACGAATCATAGAATGTTTAATAATTTGTTCTTTGCTCAGCTGTAAAAGTGAAACTGTTTTTGCTCTTGGTGCCTGAATGTCTCAGTCGTATGGCAAGCACAGCAGCCATTATCATAGCTATGGCATTGTATTGTATTGGCTTTGTACAAGCTCTGTCTCAGGAAGGAGCATGCACAGCTCTCGCTTAGCATGATGGCTACTTGCGATGCTTGTTATGCCATGGAGAGAACTGCCCTCTACCGCTTCTGCTCCTTGTTCAGCGGCCGTGACACCTGACTACCCTCCCTGCATCAACCTCGTTGCTGTTTGCCACAGCAGGGAGGCAGATGCGGTGCACTGCAAAGCTACGTGATCTCTGACTCATCTTCCGGTGAGGACGAGCACATTTATCTTTTTGATTATACATCATTCACAAATTTTGGCCAGCTGATCAGTGGCCCATGAATAGACCCACTGTCTAGCTTTGATGGACAGCCCTTTTATTGAAAGATCTATTATTGAATGGTTGAAACTAATCATTCGGAAACAACTGTGGAAATAAATAAATAAATGCTGAAATAAATATATGTTGGAATAAATAAATGATTAAATTAGTGAAACCATTAATGAATTTCATGACATAGTGAAATATATTTGTTTAATTATTGATTTATTATTATTGATTTATTGAGCTTTAGCAAATATATAATTATACAGTGTTAAGTTCATTCAGCCAGAGGCATTACTAGGCTTATAGGGTATTATTAGGCTACTAAATTACTAACAAGACTTTGCAAATGTCCTGTTTCCATTGCTCAGAATGATGACAGGATGTTTGGGAAAGGCATGCTTAGGATTCCAGCCTCTCTCTTGCCCCTTGACCAGACTGTGTTCTGAGTACAGAGGTGGGGTGAAGCATTTACAGATAAATGTACCAAATCCAGTAAGCAATTTACTGACCAAGAAAAAGGCACCGCATTTTGCAAGTGCATTATACATTTTGTATTTCATGATTAAGTTAGTTACTTGGCACTTCATTCACATGCACAAGTAGCTTTTCCCTTAATATAAAGTGCAGAGGAAAAACAGCCCCCATTCCATTTCATGAAATTCTCATTCTCTCTCTCACACACACACACAATTTCTTCTTTTATAGATACATTGAAATGAGGCTTCTGAAGGCCCATTCAATGTTCTCCTCAATAGCATGTTTCCATGAATATATGCATATAGACTGTGGGGTTATGTTTGATCCTGTGACTGGATATGCACCATTATGGATTCTGGACTCAAGCTTACATAGCAGAAGCGCATGCTATTCCCAACTGAAATCAGCAAGACATTTGATAGCGGAGAGGTTAGTGGAAATAGGTGCAACTCTCCATGAAAAAATGCTCAGATTGAACTAATTTAAGTAAGCGTTTCTTACGCAATACTGTGAGTTCAAAGGTGGCTGGAATTCATGAACACTTGTGCAATGAAAAAAAGAAAGAGGAGAACACTCCTGAAATTTCAGTTTTCAAGAAGTTGATGGTCTTTGTGTTTGTGTAATATGTATTCTTTTTTTTTCCTTTATTTGTCTGTTTGCTTTTTCTCAACATTTCAGTGCTAATTCCTTGCTACAATAAACACATGTAATGCTTATTGTGTGCTTGGTGAAATGCTACAATGCACAAGTAATGGTATGGGTGGATCAGTTGGTTTGGTTGGGTTCATGCTGGTGTAAATGGTTGAGGCTGTTAACTACATGTTACTACATGTGTGTTCATGTGTCCCTGTTGACAAAGCAGTGAAAAACTATCCCAATATTTATTATTATTATTATTATTAGTAGTAGTAGTAGTAGTAGTAGTAGTAGTAGTAGTAGTAGTAGTATAGCGATCTATAATTATAATTATAATTTCTTATTTTCACTCAGCAGTCCACCAGCTGAGCTGTGTTGTCCTTGTGTCATGGGAGCACACTTCATTGTATCTTGCACTGTTGGTGCAGGCAGTCGATTGGATGCCCAATTGGCCAGAGGAGTCTTTCTTGCATGGTGAGACAGAAAACAGATACTCTCCCTCCCTGGGTGACACAAAAGCCAATAATCCACCTTGTTGGGCTGCCAGCCACCACCAGTACTCACTCAGTCCAGACTAAAATCTAGACCATGGTGTGAATCACCCCAGAGAAACATGAGCATGAACCCTGTGTCTTTACAAGAAAAGTCCAGTTTCAATTATCTCTTTACCTTCATCAGAAAACGATGCATGTGTGTTGCACCTATTTTATCTTTCATCCTATTATTTTACTCTTCGTTCGAACAAGAATAACAAAATATATATATTTGATTTTAGCACATAGGTAGTGCAATTACATGTATTCTCTTTTTACCCCACAGTAATGACAAAACAGATGTTTTTTCAAATGGAGCTACACCATTAGGTAGAGATTCATTTTTGAGACTTGGGTTCTGATCATGAAACTGAGATGAGATGGAGCTGTGATTCCTGGATGATGCTGCTGATATAAAACACACTGCTCTCTAAAGTACCAAGCATGCAGCTGAATACAAATTCTGAAACCGTACAAGATTCTACTGTTCAGAGTGGACAGTTTAGCTTTCCCTTCCCCATCCTTTCTTATATACTTAAAAGTTTTGCATGCAGTCCTTGGGCATTAAACTCAAGTTAAAACTGTGATTGTTAGCACACTGAACATCAATGTGTAAAACCCCCACTGAGTTCTTCATAAAACTGGATGCTGGGCCAGAAGTGCCACCAGGGGGCGGCGATTGGCTGTCCACCCCAGGGAGGGGGAAGGGAAGCCAACAGGACGTTCGCTGCCCATAAGAGTGGCCCTGTAGTACCGGGTTACGGTCGACGGCCTGGTGAGTGCCATCTCGGAGGAGACGTTACTTCACCTTCGTCACTACCGGTCGCAGGACTACGGCAGCAAACTCACATTACTAGGGGGGATTGACATAAAATAGCGGGTCTAATTGGCTACTAAATTGGGAGAAAATGGGATCAAATCAAAGCTGAATGCTGAATGGATCTCTACTCCTCGCAAAATCTGCACAATGTTATATGCTGATTCATGAAGGTAGCATCCGACTGATTACTGCAATGGTTTGAGCTTTGTTGCCTTATTGCTCTCTGTAAATTAATATGAAGGTAACAGCAACCAGTGCTAACGCTGAATCCAGATTAGATTGATTCATTGCAGTAGTGTAAGAGCTGCAGTTTCAATTTCTATGTTAAATTAGTTTTTGAGGGGTATATACTGTATGATGCACTGGCTGCCAGCAAATTTACTGGTACACTGGATTATTGTGACAATCAAATCATGAAGAACCTTCAATGAAATCTGAAAACTATTTTTAATAGAGGAGGTAGAGGATTTAATTGGAATTATTTAAGAAAAATATACAAGTCTATTTTTAAACATGTGTTGCATAGCAGCACAACTGCAAAAATCTGTGTGCATGTCATACTTGCTTGCCAAAATAAAAAAATACCCTCTGTACAAATATTCGCAAAGCACATTAAATTAGAGTAAAATAAATGAGAAAGCACACTGCAATCTATGAACCACATTTTAATCCAAGTATACATCCATGCGTCCCAACCTCATATCCCCATCTGTTTTTACTGTCATATTTTCACTTTATAATCACCTTTAATGACATAAAAATATTAAAGTGGGGTATAATACAGATAGTCAATACAACACAATATAAAAGCCCTGGTAACCAATGTTTATGAGTACAGTCCTTTCAAATAGGGAATCAAATCTCCTTTTAGAAGTAAAAAAAATAATACAGACAAAAGTAAGATTGAGCATCAGTAAGTGGACCATTGTTCATTTTTTCCAGGCTCACTTGTTTGAATAGGCTACACTCCTGCACCGCCATCCGAGTGGGCAGAAATGCTGCATTTATGTCCAGCTGTGAACACACAGCTTGTCACAGCACAGCTGTGCCCTGGACTCACACTGTGACTTCTTTCAGATAATCAAAGGTATTCGGTATACAGCTGGAGCCATGAAGCAGGAAGCTTGAGGAGAAAAAAACACTGGTTCCTATCAATTTAGATTTGCCTAGCATTACTGCCAAATCCAGCACTCTTCCTCCCAGCATCAATGAGAAATGTAATGAGAAATAGAAAGACATATGGAGGAGATTTTGCTGTTCTCCTGAGAATAATGATGGCATCTCTATTCTTTTTTGTACATTCGGGAAACTAGAGAGCTTTAACAATGGCCTGGCAGAAAGCAATTACAAGCAGGGTCTTTTGCACCAACAACAACGTCCAGCATATTCATCATTTAATACATTCAATACCATACTATATTCCAGTCAGAACTATGATGTGTAAGATGTCCCCAGTTTACACAGGGACAAAAGATATCGTTCCCTTTGGTATTGTGACTGCTAGTAAAAAGCAGCTTCATGCTAAGAAAAATATTATAGATATTTACATCCAGGGGGTGTGTGTGCAAAGGTGGTGGAACCAAGGTTGACTAACACCTCACAGAACTACTTTGCGCAATAACATTCGATAATCCTTTTTATTCCTAAGGGGTTATATGGAACACTACAAGTTTCTGGCTACATTAATCACATAAACCAAATAATGTATATATGGTAATGTAAAATTACCTGTAGACACTCCCACATCCATCTAATCAAAGTACATCATGAAAGAATATCAAAATAGATTTTGAAGTGTAATTAACTAACAAATTAGGTTTGGAAGGATTAACTTGGTAGGTCAACAGAGAACTCAATTCTCCTTTGCAGTCTGGGGATTTTTGACTAAGCACTGGATTGGTTGGGGAGCTGGGCTTTTCACCAGAAGGTTGCTGGCTCTGTTCCCCTGTGGGCCATTCCACCCTTTAGCAAGGTACCTATGCTGAGTTGTTGTATAAATGCATGAACTGTAAAATGCAAACTCTCAATCTCTTGGATCAAGTAATTTGTCAGTCAAATAATAATTGCGAATCAAATTAAATATAATGGGTATCAGCTCATTATTTCAATTTCTGATGATAACGTTTGCTTGGAGCTTGTCTTCCTTTGTATTCATTACATTAAACACACTTGCTCCCCACTCATCCAGAAAAAACACAAAATAACACATTGGATTCTTTAGCTATGGATTGTGGGAGCTACATTTCCATCCATCCATCCATCCATTATCTAAGCCGCTTATTCCTGGTCAGGGTCGCGGGGGTGCTGGAGCCTATCCCAGCATTACACCCTGGACAGGTCGCCAATCCATCGCAGGGCACACACACCATTCACTCACACACTCATACCTACGGGCAATTTAGACTCTCCAATTAGCCTAACGTGCATGTCTTTGGACTGTGGGAAGAAACCGGAGTACCCGGAGGAAACCCACTGCAAACTCCGCACAGAAAGGCCCCGGCCTGTGAGACCTTCTTGCTGTGAGGCGACAGTGCTATCCACTCCACCACCGTGCTACATTTTATATAGAGAATTGATCCAGAGTCAGTGCTGGGGGCAGCGGGGACTGATGTGCACTGAATTCTCCTCAGAACTGAAGCTACGGATATGGGTATGTGACACTGGGAGAGGTGGAGGGAGAAGTGGAGAGGGCTGCACCTCCCTTTTGGCTGCTGTAAAGTGTTCCTGTTTCCTCCCACAGCCTGGAGAGTACTACAGGTCCTTGGACAGCAGTGGCCTCACTTACAGGCAGGCTCACCTGAGGCTAATGAGCAATTCACTCGGGTGTCAGCCATTGCCTTCATTAGGCCATTATAAAAGCACAGCCTGCCATGCCTGAGGGAGTTTTTGTGGGGGGCATGGAGGAAGAGGTGCTGGTTTTTGTTGCGGTTAAACCTCTAAACAAATCGTTTTGGATTTAACTTAGTTTTTTTGTGTTTTGTTTTATTTTTGTAAAAGGATAAGGATAATAAACTGCCCATTGGCCTATTGGAACTCTTTCATCCACTTACCATCTGGCATGGTGGCCACCCCTGCCACCTTGCTACAGTGTGCATACAATGTCAGATCAAATGTATACTGCTTAAGTGCAATATATGCAGGATTACTTAATTTATTATCACTATTTAAATCATATGCTCACAAACCACACAAATAATGCTGACTATTTATTATACTAACTAATAATTATATTATCCATCCCCTCCAATGTCCCTATTTGTAGCTAAGAGTGATATGAAAAAATGTTTTCTGTTGGTTTTGTTTAAGGTAACAAACAACTGGCAACAGTAGCCCAAACTTTCAAACATATATATATATATATATATATATATAAATATATATATATAAATGAAATTGAGTTACCAGAAAATACTGGTTGCTTCCCAACCTTTTTGTTTTATTAAATATGGTTGAAGCTATGGAACGGATTCTGTCATATAACTGTAAAACTGATCATTTAATCAAAACAAATGTACTGTGGTAACCTGAAGCTCGTAGCCCCACGGGGCAATTCATAATTAGCAATAGCCTCACCCAGGGAGGGAAGGGCTGTCCGTGTCCATTCGCACACTGAGGACCCCCGCGGGTTAATCAGGTGCCCACAGTCTGCCTGTATACAGCTGCGCATGAAGTGTCTTCCTCATGTCTCTGTAAGCTTAACTTGTGAACTGCAGTGTGAAAAGAAGCGGCGGCAGACATCACACTTTTCGGAGGAGAGCACGTGCTTGTCTGTGCCCTCCCAAATTGATAGTGGGGGCTGCATGTGAGCATGGCTTGAAAAGACAATTTGGGCATTCCAAATTGGCATAGTATATACAAAAACAAATTGTAGTCATTGAAATAAGCTGAAATTTACATTTAAGCTATGACCTATACAAAGATGAATGCTATATATTTTTTACCTAGGTTATAAATATTGAAAGCAGCTTAGTTAAGTAAGAAGACTATATTACCCAGGCTATTATTTATTTAAAAATCGGTATGGCTTTGCAATTATTCATAAGTATTTTCCTTAGGGCATTGACAGAAAGGAAATAGCTCCATCGTGGGAAGCTAATATGCATCATTGTTAGAGAGGGAGATATCACACTAAGAGTCAGCCATCTGAATTGGCATGCAAACACAAAGAACAGGGAGCTTACGCTTTTAATAAGTCTTGACCCTCTAGCGTGCATTGTAAATTGGATTCATCATCTACATAATTGTAACACAAGTGGAGTGAAATTAAAACAACATCAGAGCATGTGACCAAAATGCATGTTGTATTAAGGCACATAAACGTCTGCTTAGTATATATCTGTGTGTGCATATGTGCGTGTGTTTGTGTATATATACAGTATATACAGTATATGTAAACAGTGAGTATAAAAATTATTCACCCCCGTTTGGCATTTTTCACATTTTATTTTCTTACTTCATGGATTTAAATGGCATTTTGGTAACACTTTCTACGAAGCAAACAGATATAATGCCTTATAGCTGTGTTTATAGCGCCTTATGATGCACTATAAGCACTCATAACAACTCATAGGTCAATATAACAGCATTTATAACAGCAATAAATTATTGCTATGATAAACTATAAGACCAAAGGGTATAAGGTATTATACCCTGCTTGCTAGCCAACTATGTTACTGTATGGAAGTAGCAGTCACTTGGAGTTATTATCTTTTGACCACCATTTCAACTTAGTCTCATGGCTTTGGATATACGTACCTCTGACCACTTAATACTGACTTAATACTTGGTAGAAGCGTCTATTTGGGGAAGTCTCTACCAGCTTTGCACATCAGGGACACTGCAATTTTCACCCATTCTTTATAAAATAGCTTGAGCTCCATCAGGTTGGATGGGGATCATTGATGAACAACAATTTTCAAATCTTTCCATAGATTTTCAATTGGACTGAGGTCTGATCTTTAACTGGGCCACTCCAGGACATAGATTTTTTTTGTTTTGAAACCACCCACATTTTTAAAAGATTTTGTTTCAGATTTTATCCCATTTTATCCCAATTTAGTAGTCAATTACACCCTCACTTTTCATTTCAATCCCCCCCTCATATTGTGAGTTCACCGTAGCCCTGAGACCAGCAGTGACAAAGGTGACGTACTGCCTCCTCCAAGCCGGGATTCGGCAAACCGTCGACTGTAACTCGACACAGACCCACTCCTATATGCAGCAAACTCATGTTGTCTTCCCTCCCCCCTCCCTGGGGCGGACAGCCAATTGCCGCCCCCTAGTGGCACTCCCAGCCAGAGCCGATACTGGTGCAGCTGGTGGAATCGAACCCTGGTCACAGTGGCCACAAACCACTCACATTTAACTGAATAAATTAATGTTTACAGAAAAAAGCCAGGAAGTATTTGAAAATGAACCCCAGGGTAAGTACCTTGTTGGACACAGCAAGCACACACCCAGTGGCTGTGCCCCAATACTTTTTTCAGAATTTCTTGTTGTCTCCTGTACTCTTCTACTTCTGACACATTGTTTGTGAGAAATATGAATATGAGATCATGATTTCATCTGTAACTGCTAAAATTGTAGACCTAGTTCAAGCTAGCTCATAACTAGCTTGTGCCCATTCTGGCTTGCTAAAGGATGTTCACAAACTTTCTTTATGTCAAGCTAGTCAGCTTTGTAATACTGCAGTTTATATACACTTTTTTTTTAACTGAAATTTAAGCAGTTCAAGTCCAGTGAATAACCTGGAATGGTACAAACTGCCAGAGGTTAAAAAAAAGTTTAGGTTGCCAAAAAAAGAAAAATAATGTACATTTTTTGGCAGTGAGTAGTTTCCTACACCATCAAAAGGCACTTGGAAACTGAAGGAAACTCTGACAGGAAGAGGTCTGGCAGACCTAAAGCCACAACAAAATCAGAAGACAAGTTTCTGAGAGTTAACAGCTTGCATGATAGGCGGCTCACAGGACAACAGCTTCAAGCACAGCTCAACACTGGTCGAAGTAAGAAGTTTCAGTTTCACCTGTGAAGAGAAGACTTCGAGCTGCAGGTTTAACAGGTTGAGTGGCAGTAAGAAAGCCATTGCTAAGATGGCAAAATAAGAAAAAGAGGCTTTCCTGGGCCATGAAGCACCACCAGTGGACTACTGAAGACTGGAAGAAGGTCTTATGGACAGATGAAATCTTGAAATTTTGAAAGGTTTTTGTAGGCCGTTGAGTAGGTGAAAGGATGGTCCCTCAGTGTGTGACACCAACTGTAAAGCATGGAGGAGGAAGCGTGATGGTCTGGGGCTCTTTTGCTGGATCCAGAGTCGGCAACTTGCACAGAGTGACTGTTAACCCACGTTAACCCATTACTTGGTCCCTGAAAAGGGCCTTTTTTTATAACTCTGAAATTAAGATAATATTTCAGTTTTTGGTAACCTAAACTTTTTTTTTTAACCTCTGGCAGTTTATCGCTTACCTTTGTACCATTTCAGGTTATTCACTGGACTTTAACTGCTTAAATTTCAGTAAAAACTGGAAAATGGGGGTGTTTTAAACTGGTAGTGTAGGTATCAGATTTTAATTTTATAAACATGGTTTTCTTACTGTTGAGCAGATAATTTGAGATTGTGGGTACAATTTTTAACTGCTGAGTTAGCTAACTAGCTACAGTAAATCTAAACAACTCCTACATCTGAATTGCTACACAATCTCTTGCATTCCCTACCCACTTTGATTCCCTGGGTTGTCTCTGCAAAAGAGAAATTAGTTCTCTAGTTGTAGTATCTACCTGGTTAAATAAAAGTAAAATAAATCATCAAAAGTTGGCGCCCATCCTCACCTGTACAACTCCATACTCAATTTTGGACTGCCTCAGAGCTGATTTATACATTCCCACATCTTTAATTCTGCACTCCATAGTGAAATCATGCATATTTCTCCACCACTGTCACTGCTCAAGTGAGCATTGAACCATTCAATTATATACCTTTCTGTACAATATTTTGGCTCCCCTAACCGTCTGCTCGTTTGCAGATATCTCTCCCTAACAAGCTGAAAAGCAATATTCTGACAATGTTGAGCCAGAAGTTCTCTCCAGTGCACAAACCCTGACTTCAGCAACACTGTCACATTTAAAGATTCATTAGCAGCCTGCCTGATGATGGCGCTCCGGGAGTTACTGTGCAAGTTGAAGCGCTTATCCGCACATTCACTCAGTGAGCCAAATCAAATTTGTTTTTGTTGTTCCACTCACAAAGAGGCAGGCGGTGCATAGGAATTTATGCCACGGCTGATTCCCCCATCTGAGAGAGTGGATTAATGTGTTCTGGTGCAGGGGGGGAGCAGGGTGAGGGATGGGGATGAGTGTAGGAGGCTCACAGGAGGAGAGGAAAGAAACAAAGAGATCCACCCAAATTCAGCTCAGGTCACCTTACACAGAAACCAGGTTACAGGATATCACACACCTGTGAGATGGTGTGCATGTGTGAGAGACTTTGTGTGTGAGTGTATGTGTGCATTCATGTGTGCGCACATGTGTGTACATTCATTAATGTGTGTGGGCTGTGCCTGTGTAAGACTGCCTGTGCCTGTCTGTGTTTCAGGGGGTTGGTGTGAGTATGTGTGTGTCTGTGTGCACATACATTTTTGTGTGCCTGCGTGTATGTGTTTCTGTGTAATGTCTAGTGTATTCTGTTAAAACATGGCCACAGCCCATTCTGCATGCTTGTGGCTGACGTTCAGCAGGCTGGGAGCTGTGTGATAGACGTTATGCTCATTATGAAACAGTCATCTCAGGTCTTCACAGGACTCAGGGGGATGACAGCTCCACATTACACTGTAGGCACTGCAGGGAAAGGGAGAGGAGAGGGCCACAGACATGCTGGAGCAGTGACCTGCCATCCCAAAGTGCAATTCTTCCACACCAATGCCCTCTCACACCACCTCACTCACAGGCAGAATCCCACCTGAATGTGTCTGGGACAGATAAATCCGTGTCTGGTGTTCAGGCAAACACAAAACACAAATAGCAGAAATGGTCTTTTGTGTTACCAAATATATTTATTTGTAAATATAGAAGAAAAAAAGAAGAAAAATCAAAGAACTTTAACATATACCAGCCCTTCCCCCAAATAAACTTTTATGGTAGTTGCCTGTTCCAGAAAAAAACTATGGGAGTTAAATAAGATATTTCAAGAAATACATAAGATGAGAGTATCTAATATATCTAAATAAACAAATGGAAAACCAATGTATGCATATGTGTACAAATATAAAAATAATGTGAATATAAGTCTGTGAGACTAATATAAATATTCAGTCTAAACACAGTGGGTAACCAGAGTTTCGAATTCATTAGCAGGCTCACTGGATGGACATGATGGTGCTCTGTAATTATAGGCACCTGGGCTGTGAAAAAATATATAATTTACATCTCCAATTATAAATCCCTGTTAAACAAAAATAAAAAAGTGTGAATGGCACCTAGGTGCTTTTTAGCACGGTTCAGACTGGTGTTTAGCACCCACCACTCTCAAGCTTTTAGTAGGGCAATGTGCTGCTGTTCTGTTTCCTCTCCTACTCTCTGCCTGCTATCTGTCCCACTAATTATAGCAAACACAATCTTCTTTCATTTGGAACATATACCCGGAGAGGAGAACTGTGTACTCATTCATCTGTCATGATTTCAAAATAGATAAAACAATGGATTTGACTGGTTTTTAATTTAGCACCAACAATTATGAACATATTCAAAATACTCTTACTGTTGTGTTCCTGTATTTGAAAATGTCATCTTTTTTTCGATGGAAATTGCTTTGCTCAATACAATAGAATCCGTTACGGGCAAATGAACAGATGGGCTCATGCAGGGCCCTATTGTATTGTGACTGTCTCTTGGGGACAGAGACCTAATGACCTCGGAATAACAGGGACAGTGGTTCAGATGTCACTCTGGTGCCTGAAACTGCCCAGAGATACATGTCAAAGGATGGGTGGGTTGTAAAACCGCAACCACAGTCTCCAGGCTCACATGTGGGTGTGGGGTTCTTGGGGTATAAGGACAAGACGCACATTCAACACAGGGCCAAATGTGAGAGCTTTCTTGACAGGACAAACATCGGAACCAGCACCAAAGGTGAGAACTTTCCTGACAGGACACACATCAGATCCATTGCAGAGGGTGAGAGCTGTCTTGAGAAGATCTGATCCTGCATAAGTTGTAACCACTTTCTGATGAGAAGCATCACAAGTCCAGCTGAGGAGGCACCTGAATATGGTGCCTTGCGAACGCCTGAATCCAGTCCCGTGAATACATTTCTTTGTGTGGTCCGGGAAAGTTCAGCTGTGCCAGCTACTCCATGACCTGATCCACAGTGTTCAGTCCCGCAGCCATAGACATGAAAATAACTTATCTCACTTGTTCTGATAGAGTCCCGCTCTCCAGCCACTCAACGGCAGCTCAATCGTCCTGAGTCCTGCTAGCCCATGGAAGGGTAACTTACTCTGACCATTAGATTTGAGTCCCTTCGTGCCCCAGTCTCCTCTGAACCTCCACCACTGAGACTGGGTAACGAGTTGGAATTTCACCTTCCCCAACGCAGCTGACAAGCTGCAGCATGGATCCAGGACTGGTCCCCCTTGGAGTCATTAAGTATTTACAATGTTGCTATCCTTTAAGAGACCATTGTAATGCATAACAAATGTATACAGTATACACAGCAGCCAATACAATTGTTTTAATGTGTGTTTACATTGTTTGACTAAGAGATATCATAAGTTATCTAGTGCAACTAACAGTAGCTAAAAACGCATTCGTTTAGCAAAAATGAACGAAACACCAGCTAAGAAATTGAAATACAGCCAAAAAAAACCTCAGAAGAAAAGAGCTCATAGGGGAGAGCAACGTAGATTCTTGTGTTGTACAATGACATTCATTGTGGCCCAATACACAAGGCACTGATATTTCTACACTTCCACTGCATCATACAATATACCGTGAAATGATACATCCTTTAATAGTAACCGCTGCTTCCCATTGCTTTGGAAGCTTGGGAGGGTGATGGCAAGAAAGTGGAGGGTGATGGCAAGCTGCTCTGCTTCATCCACTGGCTCACTGTGCATGTTTTGCTGTGTAATGAGCGGGGCCACTTGATGAAGCAAGTCATCAAATGTCCTGGCAGACATATGGAAATACTGATGATGCTTTTCATTGTCAATTTCTCTCATCGGTACAATGAGAGAAACATACTCTCGTCGTTATGCCAGGATACATTTAATGGTCTAATATACCATCTCTGTTGTTTAGTTTAGTTTATTTGACATTTCACTTTAAATAAAGACAATACATGGTTACATCCCGATGTACATGTTGGCGCCGCTGCCGCTGTTTCTGCCGTCTTCTCAAGATATCATCAAAACAACTTCCTCCACTGTTGCCATGTTTATTGTTATGTTGCTGGGCACAATCGGAAGTAGTTGTCAATGTATGCCGACCAGAGACAACTTTCTTTCAGCTCTGATCTGCCCCCTAGTGGTTATAGCTTTGAAACATCCAGGCAGACAAAAAGTACGCAGTGGAGTATGTGAACAATGCTACTCGCGTTGTGTGCGCGTACACGTGATTAAGTGAAGTATATTTAAGCCCTTAGTCCTGAAAGACGGCCATAATACATGGTAAGAACAATCACAGTTCGCGCAAGAGATCAGTGCAGTTTTACAGCGATAGACATCGTTGTTGGCAGCTGCATACCATACCTGTAACACTGGGAAGGAAAAGGTTAGTCCATTTTTTTATTTTGAGGAGTAAGCAAGGATACATATACAAAAAGTATTGAACAAGTCGGCAGTGGTGATGACAATTGGCTAGATGTACAGAATTCAGTCGTAGTGGAGTCTGAAAAGGTGGGTTTTGAGTCTCTTGTGGAAGATCGCAAGTGATTCCGCGGTCCTGACCGATTGCGGAAGGGCATTCCACCACCGAGGGGTCAGGACAGAGAAGAGGCGAGGCCGCGAGGAGCGGCTGCTGGGCGCCTGGAGGGATGGGACAGTCAGTTTGCCAGAGGAGGCAGAGCGGAGGGGTCTGGCTGGGGTGTAGGGTGTGATGAGTGTCGGGAGGTAAGGGGGAACACTTCCTCTAGCCGCTTGATAAGCCAGCACCAGTGATTTCAATCTGACGGGTGCTGTGATGGGGAGCCAGTGCAGAGAGGAGAGTAGAAGCAGCAGCCTCTCCAGCAGAAAAACAGGCATTATTGATACATTCCGGCCACCGCTTGGTAAGAGGAACTTTACAGTTGGCAACATCATGTAGAATCAGTCTGTCCTTAGGGATTTCACCCTAAGGAACATTTGCCATTCTGAATTGGCTCCCCTTCCTCAGCAACAGTCCGAGCTCATGGTCAATACTGTGCAAAAGGAAAATGGAGGGAAATTGCTTCTGCCCTATGATTAATGCTGCCCTGGGGGAACTCCAATAACATCACAATTGTTCTGATGTGATTACCACGTTATTCATTTCCTTTTTTTCCAATGGGACCACGGGACAGAGCCAGTCACATGGCTAATTTACACGTAATGCGAAATACGAAAATGAGTTCCAGAGGGTCTCCTAATCAAAACAAAATGCGTACGTGCAGAGAAGACAGCTTTTTTGTTATGAAGCCTGATGTGAAATGTGTGTTGAATGATAGTACATGACAGATAACCAAGCTTTGCTCTTGTCTCACTTTAATTACAGTAATTCTCTTTATACCAGTCCATTATATGATGCTCTGGGTCCTGGAACTAAGAGAGTTCTGCTTATTGTCTGGTCTTCGCCCTTCCTTGCTTCTTTCGTTTAACTGTCTTGTTCTGAGCTCTCAACTGACTCCCTGGTCTTTTTTTTATTCACCTCAGCTCTTTATCTTAAATAATGTCATGTATGAGATTGTCGCCAATTGCTTGATTCTCTCCTTGTAACTCTGTGGCTGAATCTGAAACTGCGAAAGGGATGGGCTGACAGCATAATGGCACAGCTTCCTTTTCAAGATTTTGCCCTCTCTTAGAAAGACAATTCTTTACAATTCACCCCTATGTTTTCTTTTCACTTATTTTCATATGAATTTGATGTATTTGCATGTGTCTTTGCACTATATTTTGTAAACATTGTATTTATTGTAAGTACCTTGTACCTTAAAAGTCACCTTTTTCAAGGGAATCTACTGAGTGGAATATTCCATTTACTAATATTACTACTAATAATAATACTCATAATATTATATTTATTATTAATCGTAATTTACGAATTGATTATTAGTTAAAGTAGAAGTAGTAGTATTAGTAGTAGAATCATAATATGATCATCATCATAAAATTGAGGCCTATGTTTGCAATGAGGGATTGTAAAAACAAGAGTTACTTTGTATTTGTAACACCTAGTGTTGGAATAATGTGAAGTCAGGAGGCACCCCTGGCTGTTAGGTTGATCAATACCCCCCTTAGCCTTATACCTGGGGGGGCTGACTGATGGACCTCCAAGGCCAGATATCTGGCAAAGTGCACATCTTAAAAAGTACTGGATTACCTGACAGCCAGGGTGCTTCTGAGTGCAACTCTTTTTCTAGGTTGTGGAGATACCTTGGTGGCTGTGAACCTGATGGTTTTCCTTCAAAAGCCATTGCAGAATTCCGAAAAATATTCCATGTGAAAATAGAAACAACATTACTCAGAAATAACATTGTCATCTCTGATGATATCCAATGTATGATGGGAGACTGTAATATTTTTAATATATAATACCTTTTTCACTGTGAAAATTTGATATTCTTGTACCGTAATAATGTAACCCCCCCCTTCCGTAACAATACCATCTGACTTTAGCAATAAACTTTCCACATTCTGAAAACTGGGGAGACTTATGCTCCAGGTCCAATGCTGCTGACATGTTTGGAAATGGGAGAGGGATTTGGTAGATTTGGTAAATCCCTGTATGACAAGGAGCACACAATTATAAAGACTGGATTTGATCCTGTGGATTGTGGTGAAGTGGCCATAGGGAAGTGAGTTAGCTTGTATGGGTCAGAATTCCATAAATCTCAAACTGGAACTGCCTCTCAAGGCAAAGGCCAAAGTGAAGAGTTACCCACAACCACAGCTCTGCATTTTCAATCCTTTTGTGATCCTTGATCCTTGAAAGGTGCAATATATATGAAAGTCAGTTCTCTGAGAGATTGGCAGTGATCCAGAGAGATATATTTACTTTACTCCAACGGAATAAAACTATGTTAGCTTTTTCAGATGACATGTCAGTGGAGAGCTGACAGCATTGTGAGTTTGTTTTTCTTTATTACTATGGACACTATAACTACGGCAGACTCGTTGCTTTACAAAGGCAGAAAAGCTTGTTCTATTTTGTGGCATCCCAAGGGGCAGGGCAAGGAAATGGCTGCCTGCCTCTTTAACTCTTGGGAGCCACTAAGGCCTAGAAGACCACAGTTCCCAGCAGCCTGCAGTCCCACACCTGAACCAAGTGAAGAAATGAGGACTGCGGCAGCTGAAGGCAATTTGGAAGTGTATTATTAGTAAAGGACTGTTTTGTGTCATATGGGGAAGGAGCAGGTTGATGTTTTGGAGAGTGTTTGGAAGAATTGTTTTCTGGATTGCTGATTGTGTACTGACTGTGGATTGATTGAGGAACTGCATTGGATTACAGACTTGGACAAAGAAACGGATTGTGGACTGTATGTGTTTGAGTTTCCCCGATTACCCATCCTTTTTTATGTTTTGTCAAGAATTGAGTTTAATAAAATTATTGTTTTGTTTAAAACACTGCCTCCTCCGGATATTCACTTGCCTGTGCCCTCCTGGTCCTGGAGTGTCACCCCACCCCAAGTGACACCACAATTTGTTCTGCATGGATTAGGCCAATGAAGAATATCTGATGACTGTGACTAGTATTAAATGCATGTTAACAAAACAATTGATTGTATACACATCTGTGTTTTATTTATGTTGTATTCATTCTTTCTATTAGTTGTGCTTAATAACCTTAAGAACATAACCTTTTTGTAAAATTGTTATTATTTTTAATTTAAAAAACATTAATAATTCATCAATATGTGAAAATGAAGAAAATGAAGATGAAAAAATAATTATTGCATATGGCACTAACATAACATAACTCCAGACCACAAAGCAAGGGTATTAACATGCAAATGGTCATATTAGCATGCAAATGGTCAATACGCCCTATTCAAAATAAATATTAAAAAATAATATTCAGACATTTATTTTTTTAAATACCTTTTTTCATAAAATGCAAATTCGTTTTTAATTTTGACTTGCTGTATGTAAGTATATATGGATACCCTCTACGAATAGAATATATTTGGCATAAAGGGAAGCTCAAATATTTTTAATACAACTGCAATGCAATGCTTGGAGCTTGTGTTAGATTACCTTGAGAACTGTTAAAAAAAAAAATAGAAATAAAGATATTGGGAAATTTTTAAAAAGTCCATAGGGTTAAACCGGATAAAAAAGGCATAAAATAAAAGATGGGGTGGTTTGATTGATTTAATAAAAGCCGATGTGAATAGCAAAACCAGTACAATTGAAAGCTGAACAACACTGTTGTGTTGCAAAATCAATAGGTAATGCGTATGGAATTTAACACCCCAAGCTGGTGAATGCCGACATTCAAACATTCATAAGCGTAGGCTACGCTTGGTCGTCTACTTGCATGAGAATCAAGACAGCAGTGTACCTTCGATGAGATTATGTCAGGAGTCCAGGTAAAATGATTATACATTGAACCATTATACAGTGTAGGCATTGTAAAGGTTTGATTTTAATAGTGCACCCTGACTGTTATAAATACAACCAGTATGACTGCACAAACTAAAATTGCACTATTTTGCATAATTACAAATGATCATTTCCAGACACAAAAACAAAATCTTTCAAGACGTGGAAAGCATTTAACTGCCTACGTGAAGGCAACATTGCCGATGGAAAAAGCACATTCATTATGGTCGGCCAGGTGAAAGTATGACTAAAGCTGCAAACACAATTAATCACTTGCTGCGTGAAAGTATTACCATCGTTTCTACTGTTAGCAACACAGACAAAGATTGCTTACAGTCTATAGTACGGTCGTCGGTACGGATAAACCATAAGTGGCTTTATTTCAAGGGCGTACCCACATATTTAAATGTTGGGGGGGGGGGGCATAATGAACGGGAATGTTTTATATCTACAAATTATTGGGGGAGGGACATTTATTTATATGCTTTATTTATTCTTTCATACGCCTAATTACTCAAAAGGCTGCACCTCGCTGAACAAGCAGCAGGTCACTGTTTGTTGGTGAAGTCAACTGCCATTGTTGATACTCAGTAAACTGGCCGCAGTCACACTAGGAAAGTAAGTGTGAACATGCCTTCTTGCTCATGACTTCAAAGGTGCCAATGCTGTGGACCACTCAGAGCCATGCTATTATTTACAAAAAAGGATTCGTACCAAAGCCATGAATTTATAATGCAGAATTGGAGGCCACAAACATGGCCAGGATACAAACTCATCACCCCTTGGCAACATGCTAAGAAGAGGCGGACCTCATCCGTTCATGTCCTCAGAGTGTCCTTTATTTGTTCACAATTTTCACATATCTTTATTCATTTGTTTTTTGCACCACAGAAGAATTAGTGCAATTCCCTTTAAGCATGCACTGCTGCACTGCACAACTGTTTAAAACTAAAAATATTTACGACTTCCTGGCACCCCCCCCTTGGTGCCTGCTGACAGCTGTCCCAGATACACCAATACAAAGATGTCTGCAAGCCATCCAGATATTGAAACTGAAAACATTTGGGGCTTTATCAAATAAAATGATACAAAATAGGTGCAAGTCAGAAAGATATCCGAGGCTTTAAATGGTAGGCTTTCAATGGTGAGAAACCGGCAAATTTTATTTACTGAATGACCTTGAGTGCAGCCTGGGCTACTTTCATTCTCCTGTGCAGAGCTGACAGCCCTTGCTCTTTAGGCAGTGTGCTTTCTGATACCAAAGTCTCTGGCTGGTGGGAGTGAACTTTTGGCTTTTCAAGTGAAAACTTGGATATCTACAGTTAATTGAAAATGTGCTCATATCCTGGCAAAAATGTGGGCTCGCTCGTTTCCAAATTCATCATTTATTTATTGGCAGGAGTCAGAAGAGCATACAGAGAACGAGACAAGTCTCAGTTGTCCCGAGTGGTATGAAGACCTGCTGCAATTATTTCTTCAAATGAGGTTCCCTCTCTCTCTCTCTCTCTCGCTCTCTCTCTGTAAATATACAGGGAACTGCCAAAATAATGCAAACACCAACATAAAGTGTCTTAATAGGGCATTGGGCCACTACGAGCTGCCAGAACAGCTCCAATGTGCCTTGGTATATATTCTACAAGTGTCTGGAGCTCTATTGGAGGGATACAACACCATTCTTCCTTGATACATACATACATACAGGTAGCAGCCAAAAAGGTAGAAATACTGGATGAAATGAGAGCTTCCACAGAGGTGTTGTTCATGAGTTAATTAAAGAATTTCCATCCCAGACTGGGATGTTGGCAAACTGGCTTCTGTTGGCAAACTGGATGTCTGCACTCCATTGCAAGGTTTGTGATGTTCCCTTGTGTCTAAGTTGACCAGAAACTCTTTTGCAAGATTGTCGTTTTAATTTTGAATTTTTGTATATAGTTTGTGTGATGTTTTTACCGTTTTACAATGAATCTTCCAAAATGAAAAAACTCATTTTCACTCTCACTGCATGGGGAGTGCAAGGTTTGTGATGTTCCCTTGTGTCTACAGTTGACCAGAAACTGTTTTGAGAAGTGACACCAAAGACTGTGAAAGAACAGATTGTCTCACCATGTTTGAATTTTGAATTTTTTGTATATAGTTGGTGTGATGTTTTCAATGAATCTTCCAAAATGAAAAAAACTCATTTTCACATGGCTCACTGACTATTGCTTACTCTGATGGCTTTTGTCTTTGTCTGATGGCCGTTGAGAGAGAGATGGCCCATCTGACAGATCTCACAGGTGTGGACAACCCTCAAGTGTTACCATTCAAGGGGGGCTGTTTGGCCAAGGGTGCCAATCCATCGCAGGGCACATACACCATTCACTCACACACTCATACCTACAGGCAATTTAGACCCTCCAAATAGCCTAACATGCATGTCTTTGGACTGTCGGAGGAAACCGGAGTACTCGGAGGAAACCCACGCGGACATGGGGAGAGCATGCAAACTCCACACAGAAAGGGATTTGAACCCGGGACCTTCTCAGTGCTATCCACTGCATCACTGTGCCGCCCACTACAGCTTGATGTATATGCAACATATACTAGCTAGCTTCGTATTGCCAGCAACAGCAAAGATGTCATTCTCCTGGGTCTATGGGATATGTGAGTATGTTTCACATATGAAAGTTTTGTATCCCTGTGAAGGTGCATCTTTGCTACAAAATAAGCCCACACCTGTCATTCTCTGATAAGTATTGGCCAAACAGCCCCCCTTGAATGGCAACCAGTGCCACCAGTAATATCATCATATGGTATGATCCAGGGGTATAATTGATACTACTTCCATCAATATATGCTGAAATTTGTCTAGGGTTCTAGCCAATGGGTTATTTTTTACAATGATATAAGGTTTCCTTTGGTTTTCATTAACTATCAGGAATGTCCTATGTGCAGATCGTGATGCCAATGAAGATGGATGCAATTGAAGAGAGTGCACAGACCTCAGAGTTTTGGAAAACCCCTTATAGTTTTCTCAGTTTAGTTGGATTTATTATTTGGTTTTACAATACCAACACCCCAAAGAAGACTCGTTTCAATGGCTAGGATCCCATTTATGATTGGTGAGTAGCTACCGGTTAGCTAGTAGGTGGAAGTCTTGGCTCTGCCTCCAGAAGAGACACCTATCAAATTCATATTCTGTAATGGAGACTGCTTCAATGACTGGCACAACCAAAATAACCTATAGCTTTTCTTGTGTTGCCTGACAAAAGAACACTGACACTGTAAATAGTTTTGTGCAATGAGGGCAGACAATTGCCAGAAGTGTAATTTTGTCTTGGCAAAACAAATTTGTTATATTATTATAATAATTATATATAATTTATATTGGTGCAATATTTTGATATATTTTATTTATTTTGATCATTTTGACAGCTGTTTCTGTTTTGTTTTTTGATTTCTTTCTTTAATTTGATTTGGTAAATGCCTGTTGGTTACTTTTTTACCATTAGATAAAACAACTTCTGTTGCTATCTAATTCTTTGGTTTGACTTTAGTGTGTGTCTCATAGGCTATAACATGTTGTACTGTGATTCTCAGTGTTACAGAAGTGAATTGGGGAGACACTTTGAGCCATCACATTAATATCTGTTTTGTGAGCAATAATGATCCATAATAGTTTGGGTGATTGAAACAGATTTAATGGTCATCAAAACGTTTTAGTATGTTTTCCAGTGTCACAGAAGTTAATAGAAATTATTGGGCCAATTTGTCCACCTTGGATAGGTTTTGAACCACTTGGAGACCACCGCTGACACTGCTCACTGAAAGGGCTCTAGTTCATGAGCCCTTGGGCTAGCAGTCTATTTTTTTTTGCACAGACTTAAAAAAACTGAAAATGTGGCCCCTTTGGATTTTTCTAAACTGAAAAAAAAAAATCTACACAACTTTGTATCTAGGGGACACAAAGCCTCCAAATCTACCATCAGATGCCACCTCCTTGCCAATAGACAAGGGTTGCCAGAAAAAAATGGCTTTATTCAGGCTAATCAACAAAAATAACCATCTGGAGTGTGCTAAACAGCATTTTAATTCTGATTGGAACCGGGTGTTATGGTCTGATGAGAACAAAATTGAGCTTTTTGGCCATGCACACCAGCAGTGAGTTTAGTGTGGGAAGCAGGGTGTTTACATTGAAAGGAATGTCATACCTACAGTGAAATATTGTGGTGGGGCTTTGACGATATGGGGTTGTTTTGGATCTACTGGTCCTGGGGCTGTAGGTGAATGGAGTCATGAACTCCAGCAAGTACCTAAACATTTTAGTCTAAAAACTGGCTCCCTCTGCCAGAAAACTGTAACTTCCAAAGAATACCTAAAAATTAACCAAGAAATGATTAACTGACAACAAAATTACTTGTTTCGGAATGGCCTCCACTCCACCCTCCCAACTGGACACAACTATTGCCGAAATCCTATTATTTGCTTTATTAAATTATTGTGTCTCATTGATTGTGCATCTAATTGCAGAAATATGTATTGTAAAAACATGGTATCACCTCATCAATCTTGTTCTCCCTGTATCTGTGTATCCATCTCCCAGCATCTGTCTATCTGCACAACTTATGATCTGTCCATTCTTCCATCCATCAATTTATATGTCCAATTTATATAGCCATCCATCCATCCATCCATTTATTCTGCAAGTCAATTCACATTTCGCTCGATGGACACGGATGTTGGTGAGTCAGTTAATCATCTCCCTCAACAATCCCATACTGCACTTTTACATTCCCTGCACCATCATCACCCTGTCCTAAGCCAAATTTTCTGGACAGCAGCTCTCACCATGATATAACTAGGACAACATTCACTATGTGGATTTATGGAGAAAAAAATTGAATTGACGTGAAAAAAATACAATGACAATGATGATAAAATAATCTTTAATTTATATTGAATAATCTTTAATAAATATTTCAAACATAATGATAAATAAATATTTGTAACGCACTTTTTATTAAAAGTAAATCTTAAACTGCTACAGATGCATAAAACAACAACAAACACAAAGATGCATAAAAATGAACATCAAGTTAAGAAATGGCTGTGTTAAAAATGAAGGTTTTTGGGCCTGATTTAAATAGGTCCAGATTCTGTAGTGCCCTCAGGTGGTCAAGGGGAGAATTCCACAGATGAGGTGCGGCTAAGCAAAAGGTCTGATCCCCCTGGTGCGGAGCTTGGTCCTGGAGGCACAGAGGAGCAGGCTCTTGCTTGATCATAGGTTGCGGATGGAGGTTTGGGGATGAGTAGTTCCTTGAGGTAGGGGGAAGCATTTCCATGGATGCACTGATAGGTCAGGAGAAGGGTTTTTAATTTGATCCTGAAGGAGACAGGGAGGCACTACAGTGAGTGCAGGATGGATGTGATATGTTGGTGTTTTCACACTCTCATTAGAATCCTGGCAGCGCTGTTTTGGATGTATTTGAGCTTCTGGAGCCTCCAGCCATGGATCCTGATAAAGACTGCATTCCAGTAGTCCAGCCTTGAGGAGACAAAGGCAGGGACAAGTTTATCTGATTCTGACAGGTTTAGAGTGGGACAGAGTTTGGAGATATTCTTGAGGTGGGAGGAGGTTTTGCACAGATGTTTGATGTGGTCATCAAAGGTCAGGTGAGGGTTGAACCTAACGCCCAGGTTGGAAACTGATGAGGAGAGGGGGATGTTTAGGCCAGAAAAGGTGAGGTGGGTTATAGGAGAAAGCTGAACTTTGTGTGGGGTGCTGACCAAGTGAGCCTCGGTTTTGGTGCTGTTTAGTTGGAGGAAGTTGTATTTCATTTATGCCTTTATCTCCACAAGGCATGTGGATAGTGGTGATGAGGCTGTAGAGGGACTTTGGGCAGTTTTAGGTATAGTTGTGTGTCTTCAGCATAGCAATGGAATGACATTCCATGTTGGCTGATGACACAGGCGAGGGGAAGCTTATAGAGGGTGAACAGGATGGGGCTGAGAACTGACCCTTAAGGGACATCACAGGTGACAAGGTGCGTCCGGAGCTTGCAACCTCCCAATGAAACATATTCAGCTCTATCAGACAGGTAGGACTGAAACCAGTTCAGGGCTAAGCCAGAGAGTCTGATGGTGCTGTGGAGGAGCTCGAGAAGGATGTCATAGTCGACAGTGTCGAATGCGACGTTCAGGTCGAGGAGGATCAGGAGAGAGGGGGAGCCTGCATTGGCTACCATCAGCAGGTCGTTAGTGACCCAGAGCAGAGCTGTTTCGGTGCTGTGGGCGGAACGGAAACCTGACTGGAACTTCTCAAAGAAGTTGTTGAACTTTAGATGGTCCTGGTCCTTTTTCCAGCACCTTGGGCAGGAAAGGGAGGTTGGAGATGGGCCTGTAATTGGCCAGAACATCAGTTTTTAGAGCAGGTGGAACACTACCACCTTGAAGGGAGTGGTTGATAACTTGGGTGATCAGGGGACTGAGAGCTGGGATACACAATTTTACCATTGGAAAATGGTCTAAAGCACAGCTGGAAGGTTTCATCTTGCTGATGGTATCCTCAATTTCTCTCTGTGTGACATCAGTGAAACAGTCAAGAGGCTGGGAAATCCCAGGCTGAGGGTCAACAGTAAGGTGAGGCAGAGAGGAGAAGCTAGAGAGCAGAGAGAAGATGTTGTTGACCTTAGCTTTGAAGAAGTCAATAAAGCTGTTACACTGCTCCTCTGTGGTCTCGGTTTGTGGAATAGATTGTAGCTTTAGGAGATGGTTTATGGTGGAAAATAGCTGCTTAGAGTTGCCAGGATTGTTTATAAAGGTTCCTGCTTGTTGCCAGAGGGCGGTATTTGACTTTTAGTGTTCCCTGATTGTCCTAGTCTAATTGTTTAATTGTTTTATTGTGATCCTTGATTGTCTTGAGTGGTTCCTCCTGTGTCTAGTTTTGTGGTCTATTTAAGTTGCCTGCTTTCTGTGTTCAGGATTGGTAGAACATGGCTTTTTATGCCCAGTGTGACCGCAGCTTCCGTAACAGAGCATGTAGTAATGGACCAGTTGTTGCACTCTCTTCCATATGAAGTCAAAAAGGCAGTGGGGCCTCGGCAGCCCAGCTGCCTAGCTGAAATGATTGACCTGGTTGAGGCACATGAGTCACCATCTGACCTGTTTCAGAATGGCCGCACGGAAAGACCAAGCCCTGCCCCCAGAAAACCCAACGAGCCTGCCATCCCTTCCTGGGCTGGGGGTTTCCTTAACCATCTTCACATAATGCCACCTGGATTTCAGCAGAGGAGAAAGAAACCGGAACCCCTCAGATCCAGGGCTCTGCTCTCCTTCCCAGCGACCTCACTGATGTGATTTCCATCTCCTGGAGGCAGAGGTGGAGATGAGCTCCCCGGCAGCTCAGAACTATTGCATGCAGGTGGGGGACCGAGAGGTACCCGTGCTCCTGGATTCCTGCAATGCCATCACACTGATGAGACCCGATCCGATGGCGGTGGCTAAGGATACTACACGCATGTGTGACGAGGTGGTTCCTGGCGTTGCAGCCCTTCTGCTTCATGGTACAGCACCATCCGGGGGCCGCCCAGGGCAACGCTGATGCGCTGTCCCGGCTCCACGCGCTGTGGACTGTTCTCCCTGGCTCGCAGCTGAGGGGGAGGGTGTGTGATACGAGAGCAGGCAACCCTCCAGGATGGACAGCTCCCCAGAAGAAGCGACATCGTAGGAAAGCAATTCTTCACAAGGAATCGGAGCAGCTGTCCAGTGCTAAATCCGAGAGACGGCTGCATCCAGTCATTCAATCGCACAGCCATCTCTCGTCTCATAATCAATAGTGACGGGACAAGAAGAAGGGAGCACACCGCGCCTTTCCCCCCCTTACTCAATATTTTCTCTCCCTGCAGATACAGACAGCAGTGTCCGCTCCCGCACCAGCCTGGACGGGGAAGCCTGGCCTCCGGAACTAGATGGCCCACTCCCCGAACCACTGCAGCCAACACAGCAGCCAGGAAACCGACGGGACCTTATTGAATTCTAAAAATGGAAAGGAAGGACCAAACTGCGGAAACTGTTTAGTAAATCATTCTTTATTTTGAAGCTAAGGAGTGCCAAAAAGAGCATGTTAATTTAAGTTCTGTAAAAATAAAACATAGATTTTTTCAAATTGTTTGTTGGTTTTGTCTTGGAGGTGGTTAAACTTCACACGCCCCTCCCTGGCAATTGTGAAACATTAAAATCCACTCCACATTTTCTGTCCTGCCTTGTGTACCAAGATCTCGCAGTGTTTCCAACGATGATGCGTAGGTTTGCTTTGCTTCCATCATTGGGATCGAAACTATGGTACGAGCCCTTGTGGATGTAACGATGTCTGTTCCTTGAAATCCCAAGTATATGACTTTACATAACACATTGTATAACATTTTTACAAACTGAATTTAATGGTATGTATTTAAGACTCAAATGGGCACATGTACATTAAGCTCTGATGAAGGCTGACATTGCCCAAATGTGTCAGTGGTTACCTTCTTTTAAAACAAATCTAATCCAATTCTGTATAAAGACAAGACTAAAGCTTGGCAATAAGTATATTTCTCTGTGTTGTTTTTCATATCTCTTCAAATTATATATAATGCACACAATAATATACTGCAGAGTTAAGTAGCCAGCCTTATCTGATTGATTCATTATTATTAGGGGCCCAAACGCCTTAATTGCTGCTTGTAGCTATGTTCATTATTATTATTATTATTTTTATTATTACATGAAGCATTATCGATGACAACCTAGGCATATCCTATATACAGCTGGATATTTTATGTTCATAATTTTGGTGTATAATATAAGATACCATGTGCTCTGCCTGGACTGTGGTTCTACAGTCTTTACTCTGCAACCTGCTGGGCCAGTATGTGACATTTGTGGGCCTGTGACACTGTGAACCTGACTGAATTAGAACAGGTTAATAATTTACAGTCATTTAAACAGACTATAATGTCTGTTTGTCAGTAGACTGCAAACCTCCCTGCTGTGATAGGAGCAGATTTCAACTTGCTTGGTTTCTATGATGCTTGCAAGTCAGCATCACACAACCAACCCTCTGCTTTCAGACATGTCAAAAGGGCACAGATACAGAAAAAATCCCATCTGCATGCTGCAATGAGTTATGGCATCCATTGATAGGCGCTGATGGAGTGTTTGGGCGTGAGTGCATAAAGACAGATCTTCCATTCAATTTTAGCTTTGTGGGAGAAATAGAAAGCTAACAAGATAATTTTTCATTGTGCCAAAGAATTTACATTTACAGAGATGGGGGCAGCCATAGCCCTCACAAAGACATACGTGCGGCTCATCCGTAAATGCGTGGACTGATTGTTCGCTTAGCACAGTGCCTTAGATGTCCCCCTCTATCACAGTCCACCGAACACGTATGCCGCTGCAGTGTCACCAGGTCACATTAAGGCAGCCTGTCGCTCATTGAGTGTCCATCTGCTGCTACCTGTGACCCAATCAGAATTGAGCTAGAACCCCATTTGTCATGCTATGTAGTGAGAAAGGGACAGCTATTGTTAAAGGGAAATATATTGTCAAACATTAACATTGTCTGGTGAGAGAAACACCCTTGGGTATAATAACAGCAGCATCCTCGGTTGTGGTACATGAGATGTGTAAACACATATAGGTAAATGCTTTTGCGTAGCTGATCACAGATCAGTGATATATTTGCAGTATCACTGCTCTTCCATGTGTTCTGTGTTCTGTCATGGTTTGTACTCATTTTCTCCTGCATGAGAAAACAAGTGAGGTCCAATGTGCTTGGTGAAGTGACAAAAATATATATTTTAGGGTGAGCAGGGAATGGAGGGGGGGATTGGGAGGGTGGTTGGTCAAATTAGGGCCAGCACATAACAAAGATGGGAAGCTGACTGAGAGATTGAATCGCTGATTGAATCCTATTCCTCAGTGTGAGCCAGCATGATGTGTGTGATCCAACAGTGGGGACGGAGGTTTCAGACTGGCCGTTCATCTCCTGAACAAATGGCCTCTCGTGCTCGCCTCACCCTGGAACTGTCAGGGTTGTGAGAAGGAACCAGGTCTTGGATGCACCAAATTAGATGTGCCGTTCTTTTCTGCCTGTCCCAGCTTTTTCTGTTGAGTGACGGGGCTGTGCTTGCCTTGTGGAAACAGACGGAGCATGTTGTGAATCGCCAAAGGTGAAACATTGAAAATTACAAGGATGTGCTGCTTGCCCCAATTGAGTTTTAATACAAAGTACTTTGTTATCTCAAGCACCTTGTCAAACATTCAGGATATTGGCTCAGAGATGTGCAATTTATATTGAAGAGATTGAGGGGTCTTGTCATTTTTTATCCTGTGGACCATTAGGGAAATAGGGTAAAACTCCTTTCATGTCATAGCAGGCTGTGTTCTTGATCACAAGAAACACTTCACAGGTTCATCCTGTTCCGTATGTGACAACAGCAATGTTGTTCCACTAGATTATGTACAGCAGACCCTTTATTTTAGTACAGCTGAGGTGCATTATTGTAAAGTGCAGTGGAGTGTACTGGGAATGTAATTGGTCAATGAGGTCAAATGAAGGGCTTATATTATTTTTAATTCAATTATTATCCACTTAAGAATGTATTATACCATGACATAGTCATTATATTGTGTTTTAAATCAGTACAAAATAGACAATCAGAGTATATTAAAAATGGATGAAGATGGATGTAGTTCTCTCGCCTCACTGCTGGATGAATGCTGTTGAAATATATAGAGAGCCTGCTGATGGTGATCTGATTCTATAACTCTATGCAGATTGAGGACAATAAAGGTCCTCAATCCCCTCCCAGTAACTTATAATTAAGTCGCTCAGCCATGTGATTCATTTGGAAGGTTAACTTGTTGTATTAACGTGTCCCCAGTTTTACATTTCTTGGAGTTCACATCAGCGAGGACCTGTCCTGGACATCAAACACCCATTCCCTTGTGAAGGAGGCCCAACAACGCCTGCATTTCCTGAGGAGGCTGAGGTGCGCCCGCCTACCCCCCCATATACTCACCAACTTCTACCGCTGCACCACAGAGAGTATCCTGACCAACTGCATCTCAGTGTGGTACGGTAACTGTACATCAGCAGACCGGAAAGCTCTGCAGCGGGTCATCAAGACGGCCCACTGCATCACCGGTATGTTACATGCCTTTTTGCACTTTGTATGCCCTTTTGCACTATGTTTATTATGTTTGTTATGTGTATTATGCATTATGTGTATTTTGCACTGTTGGTGAAGCTGCAGCCCTCTTTTCATTTTACTACGTGCTTGCACATTGTTTTAATGACAATAAATTGAATTGAATTGAATTGAATTGAACATCAGCTGATATTATTTTTGCAGTTAGAAGCAGATAGTTTCAAAAAGTTCACAAGAATAGCACTGTAGTAGCCTAAATAAAGTACAGTAGGCTAGTCCAATTTCAGCATACTGTTCTAAGCTACTAATAAAGTATCATCCTTTTTGGACATCAAGTTAGTTGTTGGTGGATTTGTTATTTCTGTAGTCAGCAAATTCACTAAAAAAACTCTCTCTAAATGCTGGTCTATTGTAATATTTGTTGTGTGGTCTAAATATAAGTTGCAATATATGCAAAATAGATTACAAATATGTAATGTACCAGTGGAATATTGTTTTACTCAAACATCACCGTTCTGATGTTTTTAGTGTTTTTACCATGTTTCACCTCCTCCACACTTGCCCATAACAGCATCATTTTATTGATTTGTACTGTTTTAGTCCCTAATTTTACAATTAGTCACATGTCTGTGTTGATTGCCAAATGATTGCTGAACTTGGTGTCACTACAGGCACACCTGAAGGATAACTACTGAAATTCATCTTGACAGCCCAGATGATCATGTGCTTGAGACCCACGTGTTTGGGTGCGTCTCCGGACGCTGCTTTTAGAAGGAAGAATTGTGTAAGGAAAAGATCATCTAGTCAGAGATAAGGAGGGAACAAGAACAGATGTGTCTTATGTGTTTTTTCCACAACCCTCAGATAGCAGTACTCCGGTCAATCACAGGCTCCCCGACCCCGATTCCCTCGACTCTCCAGACACCCCCATTCAGTGTCCCTCTTTGCAGCCCTTCTCCTCAATCCGCCTGGTCAGCAAGGCCCCCGACCCAAATGTGATGGGGCTGACTTGGATGTCTAGAGCTAACAAGCACTCAGGTCATAGGGGATATAGATAATGATGTTCACTGGATAAGGCATAGCACAACTAATAAGCTTGTGGGAGGAAGCTGGTTTGTATAGGCCAGTTGGAACTTGTGTCACTACATGTTTTCAGAGGGGGCAGAAAATGACTGACCATGAGACTGGCAGGGACTGGAAAAATGGACTGGCCATGCAATTAAATTTTAACCAAAGGTGACCTACCTTTCTGATGCGTGTTAATCATTTTGAATTGGAGGATGAGGAGGAAGGAGAGGAACAGCTGTACACACTAATGCATCCAGCAGAACATCAGGGCCTTCCATCATTGCAACATGCCTGACACTGGAGCACAATAAAACACATAATTCCATAGAATATTACTCACTGACATACAATATATTCACATCTATTTTTATAACTTATCTGAAGTCCCCTGCTGAGCTAAATTAAGACGCAGAATATTCTGCTGATTGGGGTGTGCTTTTCATTATTTCATTTTGTTTTGTGGTATGATTTGTATTTTCAAATTCCCTTTTCAGTGAACACCTGAACGCCAACACACATGACAGGTGACTCTACAGTCAGTATATGTTGCCAATATAAGCAAAATTCACAGGGTAAAATAAAATGTCAGGCGCTCGATGCATGGGGAAATGTTTCAGCACCCTATATTTTGGAAAGCAGAACTCAATAAATCCTTCTATAGGTAACTGCCAGCATAAATTAAACACCAATATAAAGTATCTTAATAGGGCGTTGAGCCACCACGATTCACCAGAACAGCTTCAATGTGCCTTGGCATTGATTGATTGTACAGGTGTCCTGAACACTATCGGTGGGATGCAACACCCTTTTTCCATGAGAAATTCCATCATTTGGTGTTTTGTTGATAGTGGTGGAAAACGCTGCCTCAGGCTCCACTCCAGAATTTCACATAAATGTTCAGTTGGGTTGAGATCTAGTGAGATGGCCATGGCATATGGTTTGCATTGTTTTCATGCTTATCAAACTATTCAGTAGCCACTTATGCCCTCTGGATGGGGGCATTGTCATCCTGGAAGAGACCCCTCCCATCATAATATAAATGTATCAATCATCCATTGTTTTCTGTTTGTGGGAAAGGTACAATTGGTACTATGCCCATACACCAAAACTTTATAATGAAACTAATGCATTGTGTTGTAAGTGGAGAAGAGTATGTGGGCAAGAGAGGCAGTCTGATAGGCTGTACTGGGAGCCTTCTGTCCAGACAGGGACCATGCAGGTTCCAAACTCCAAACTCCCTGTGTCTAAGCTACAAGTCTAAGAGTCTAAGCTACACAGAAGAAATGTGTCCAGGCTGCATTATATTTCAAGTTTTTATCTATTTACCTTTTTTGTACATGTTTGTGTTTTGAAAGATCAGTTCAGTGCAATGAATCTTGGTTTGTTTAACTGAATTAGTCTCACAGGAGAAAAAACCCCTCACATTATACGAGGGCAAAATAAGGCTTTAATTGACCTTTAGATCACTCCCACTGACCATGACTAGGCCAAACCTTTCCATTGTATCTCCAACAAGCCTGCTAAGCAGGGCCACAGCACTCATGGTATCCTTGTTTTCTCCATTTAGTACGTGTTGTGCATGTAGTCTTATTCTCTTCCTGCTTCCCTCCTGTGCTTTGGCTAAATGAGATGTAATCCTTAGTGCCTTAACCGTCGACGGTAACATGTCGCGCAGCCCCCTCGTTAATCAGATGCAGCACCACTCTGGAGAGGCTGTGGCCCCTGTATAATTACAACCGAGCCATGAGTTGGAAATGCTCCGTGAACACTCCGCCTCCTGCGGGTGCCGATCCACCTCAGGAGCAGGGATTCAATTTCTAAATGGAATTAATGTTTTTGTTTTTTTGGCAGACACCAACATGGCAGACACTGAAATGTTTTGATGCTGGAATGTCTGGTGAAGAGAAGAAGAATCTAATTCTGGAACTGGGAAAGTAATTGAAGCGGGCTTTATTTGGTCGCGGTCAACAAATGAGCCATATTATTTCTAACTTGCTCCATGACATTGGCCGACCTTGTTTCCTCTAAATATTTGGAGTTGACCCAGCAAGGACCCTCTCTTCAAACTGCGGGTTGACCCCTTGAGGCTGCTGTATGTTGGCAAATGGAAATGCTCCCTGTACACTTTCCAAACCCGCAAGTCCCCTACCCTGCATGTGTAAAGATCTGGCCCAGCACCAGTGAAGGTTGTCGGGTTCTGGATCATCAGGGGGCCTCCTGGCCTTACCACAGCTGGAGAGCATTCAAGGCTTCGTTTCACACGGTCTATGACAAAACCAGGGCGAACAAAGCAGCAGGAATTTATCGATTTATCGAGTTATCGATCTGCAGATTGGAATTTATTGATTTCTCCCACAGGGAGAGAGAGCATGTACTTGGAACAATAAACAAAAGACTGTCGGCTGTCCCCTGCACAGGTTTTGGACAAAGAACACGAAACATATATCCATTCTGACACTTTAGACTTTTAACTTTCGCTTTCAGATCTTCTACCTCATACTTTCAGTTGCGGACCTCTCTCCCATCAGCTTTCCGCTCCTGTTTTCCAGCCACCTACTGAGAGAGCAGAGCAGTTTTAGGCATACAGAGGTACATTATGAATATAAATATATATGTGGCACAGCTGTGTGTGCTGACTGCCCTGCTAGTAGGTGTGGCCATTAATCAGCCTGATTCCCTTGTCTGGGCCTTCCACACTTATCTTAACACACAGCTAAGATAAAAGCATGACAGAACAGTTCACAAGACAAAGGGCAAGTAGGGTGAAAAACTTCCACTGGCATTGCAAACAGAAGAAAAGGAAGAATGTTAAAAAGATTAGGGAGTGACTGTGACGATCCCAAACCCAAACGCAGACCAGGATATAGCAGAAAGAGAACGTTTATTTAATCAGTCCAAGTTCAAAGCCAGTAATCAGAATCCAAGAAGGTACAAAAACAAAATCCAAAAGAGTAGTCGAGGGGCAGTCAAAAGATCAAAAACAAAATGGGCAAAGGGCAAACAAATCAGAATCGGCAGGCAAAACTTGAAGTCAAACAATGGGTGTCTCGGAAATCTCAAAATAACACAGGCTTACTGACAATCGGCACTGGGAAACTTTATCAATGTTCTGACAAAGTCAGAGTGCAAACTAGGGGCTTAAATACAAACGGGGAAGATAACACAAGAGGAATCAGGTGTGACTGGGAGGGGAAAGGGGCAAGAACACAGGTGAGAACAATCAGGACCACTAATACAATAAAAAGGGGAGACGAAAGACACGGACTGGAAAGCACATAGACACAATAATAACAAACGACCTGGGAAAAGCAGGTAGACACGTGCACAGCTCGGAGGGGAGGAGCGCGTAGGTGGAAACGCGTGCAGAGAATGTGAGAAGACAGAAATCCACAGGGATAGGAAAACGAGAGGGAGAATGACAGATAGAAACACAAGATAATTAGTAATTAGTCAATGTTAGTAACGCACCCAAAAACGTTAGTAGATTAGTCGGTTAGTACTATATACACGTAACTAATATGTACAGATAAAAAGAAAGAAAGAAATAAGTAAACGAGATATGAAATAAGGCAGAAACCAGTATAGCCAAAATCACCTGAATAGTGCAACAACAAAGACAGGGAGTGGATTCTCAGATAACAAGGAACACAAACAGATAATACACAGGAACACAGACACGGAGAAAATAATAAAATACAAAAACAAGCAGAACACATAAATACAGAACATAACAGTGACATTTCATGTTTTGGGTTGTACTTTCCCCACATTGTCTTCAAATTGTGGTAATGCAATGCTGCTGGAGAGTGAATTGCATCAGAGAGAACACAGCATTATAATTATTGTTACCTGTTTCTGTAATTTCAGGACTGTGTATGGTTTTCATGCGCAAGGAAGGAACACAGAAGAGGCGAGTGGCCTTTTGTTCTGCATTGAGGGAATTCATTGCAAACATTTCTATGTGTCTGGAGCCAAATCAGTGAGAGATTATGTGTTGATTAGCCTTGAACAGCTATCCTATCCCCTCCTGTCAAAGAGAGTTACCCAGAATTCTAAGAAGAAACAGGTCAAGGAGTGGCAGATTCTACAATAGGTCCATCACGCTGGTACACACCATGGCTAAAGGCACCTTCTTGAAACATTTATCAACCTTTATCGCATTGTTTCCCCGGTAAACACCTTCGCCCATCCTGCTGCACTTGCATTCCTGAGGGTTCCCTGTGGGGAATGTGCCATTCTGACATCATTTTACATTTTACATTTTAAGCATTTAGCAGACATCCTCCCTCCATTGGTAGCAGCTTGAGTGCTTTTCCCTGTATGTCCGAGAGTGAAGGGTTTCAGACCCTCTCCCAGCCTCGTGCTCTCGTCAGACTACAGGGGTGGGTGGGAGTGAAGGGAGGGTAGGGTCAGTGCATCTGTTTTCATTTCCTAAGTAATTTACAGTCTTTGTTTGGCCCTATGTGGCATGTTTAAATGCGTAGCCCCAATCACTGGAGGTCCTCTGGTCTACGCATGGAAACCCTGCGGGAACGGACGTGCGGTGAGAGGCACAGCCACATCGCAGGTAAACACGGAGTTCGATGAAAGTGGAAAGCTAATTGCGCGCCTCACATTCCATTTCTGCTGCAATGGAGCAGTTGATTAGAAAGGTAATTGAATTGGGAGGTTAGATTCAACAAGGGACTCCTGTCTTGTTTGCCTGTAATAGAACACAATATGATGCCATGATGAACAAATTACATGAGAATGCTTGGATTAAGGTGTCATGTTTTATTGCAGGGAGCCACGCCCGTTGTTCCCTTGTGAACATCTATGTGCGCTTAGAAAGCATTAAATTATAGTACCTCAGGTCTTACGATGCATAGAATAATAAAACATCACACATGTTTACTTATTTAATATAATTACAAAATGTACATTTAAACAACATTCATTGTGTAAGAGGCAAGAATATCTGAACTCAACTCCATATTAAAAGGACAGCAACAAATACATTACAAGCACGGTCGGTTTGATTGTGAAGAGAGCATATCTGGATTTTTTGGAACAGGTGTGTTTTTGATTGATGTATTTCTTTAACATATTCTGTATAATTTTTACCCCTGTAATTTTAGCTCTGAACACTGTTATCACAGAGACATTTTCTTACCTTAGTGAGTTCTCTACTTTTTCACTCCCACGCATCTGCTGTTAAATATTTCATCCTCTGTTTTAAGTCCTCTGCTAGTACAGCTTCTTCCCCTTTTTAAATATTCTTGGAGGATTTGTGCAACTTAAAGGGGGAGCAATTCATATTTTCTTTCAAATGTACTTGCAGCTCTTTATCTACACCTGTGATATACAGGTATGTGTTTGAAACCATGAGTTTCTGCATTAAATATCTATTAAAATTATGTATTGTGGTGTGTTTGAATGTGTGCTATGTACTTTAATTTTGTCCTGACTGCAGCAAAATAGTTCCTTTTGGTTTGGTAGGGCATGAGTCACAGTGTGGTTGGAAATTGACCACTACTGAATTCATTCAACAACTTTGGTTTATGTAAGTACACATATGTATGTAACAAGAAGTAAGTACTTTATGTAATTACAGATGTGAAATAGAATTGTGCAACAAGAGTTGTTCAACTAATGGATGAATCAACACGAGGAACATCCCACTCATATAAATCATGAGTAGGAAATAACTCCTGTGTTACAAAGTACAACAAACATTTCAAACATACATTTCATACAACATGTGAACATGAACATGATACCAGAATGCTTTTTGTTTATGAAAAATGCAATTACTTATCTTCAGAAAACACACACCCCTATTATAATAAAGTTATAGTATATAGTATATTAGATATACTATAACGCAAAACTATTATTATTTTTTACAAGAGTTAACCCCTGGGGGAAAATATCTAAACATCTGAAAATGTGTAAAACACATCTGACTGTAAACATCTGAAATAATCATAGTTCATCTATTTTGATGAAACTCGACCCACGATGTTGAATGTAGGAAGGCTCAAGCTTGGCCTGCTCTCCACTCATTGAGGAATGTTTGGCAATCTACAATCCGTAAAAGCTCCAAAATTAACATCTTTAAAACATCCGTGGAGTCCATTCTCCTCTATGGGTGTGAGTCTTGGGCCCTCACCAGCAAGATCACTAAGTCCATCGATGGTACCTACACACGGATGTTGCGTGCTGTCCAGAATGTTTCCTGGCAGGACCACCTTCCAAACTCCGCCCTCTACGGTGCCCTCCCCTCCATCTCAAGTGTCATCAGACAGCGTCGTCTTCGGCTAGCCGGACATATCATTCGGCACAATGAGCCAGCCAGTCGTGTCCTCCTTTGGACGCCAGACTCTCCCCGTCGTAGCGGTCGACCTAACATCACCCTTAAATCATCTATCGAAATGGAGACAGGACTGTGCGGATCGTCTCTTCGCAATGCAATGCTTAACAGGGAATGCTGGATGAAGCTCATCAAGTCATCACAGATGTGAATGAATTAATGAATAATCAATGAATCTATTTTGAACACACAACATCAAATTCACCTTTCTTTTGTGCATCAGTGGTCTACTAGTACAGATAAACTTAATCCATCCACATACATATCCACAGCGCTCCATTGATTATTGACCCATGTTTTGTACCATACCTTGAGTTGGTTGTTCCTTGTGTTGATTCACTTGTTACAGTTACACCTCTTGTTACACAATTCTATTTCACATGTGTGTGTACTTACACAATTTAACAATTTTATGTTACATATTTCTTGTTACACATGTGTACTTGAATTATCTATACAAATCATTGTTACACGTGTAACTACTTAAACCGCAAACAGATTTTAAGGTTGTAAGTATTAAGTATTAAGTATTATGTAACAATGTGAAATAACACAGTAGATACACTTTACCTACCTATGTAACTACACAAGTATTAGGGCCACAATGTAAATTGGGAATTCTAGGGGAAACTGTAACTGTTTAATGAAGTAAATAGTAGCAGGTTCACGTCCACAGATCCACAGGTGTCACAGGTGCTGAGCATCAAATTCTAGAACTGACACATCCCTAACAGTGACATCTCTACATCATTCATTGCCATATAACCCCAATTGCATCAACACAGATTACACCACAGTTGTGTGCCCAGATGTTTAGCTATTAGAATCCCAAATGACTCTTTCTGAAATATTATCAAGGCTCAAACTCATCATTGTCACCTACAGTGCCATATACATCTAACGGGAGCTTAACTGAAATGCTAAGCACTGTATACAAAGCCGATCATTATTCAAAAATGACAATGCAGAAAGGTTTTGGTTGGATGTAGACGTACCAAACACACACCAAGTAGCTTTTACAAAGGTTTTTAATGAAAGCTTAGTGTGTCCAAGCACTTTTTCCAATCTGTGTTCAGAGAACATCAGTAGGTTCTGTGAAATGCATTACAATATCAAAAGTAGGGTAAAGTATAAGCACTGACCATGCCACAGCGATCTTTTTATGTTACATATGCCTCATTGTGTATTATATTGCAGTGTGCATTTGCATGATTGCTCAGATCGTACTACTGTGAGTATTGTATGTGAAATTAGAGTATTATGGGGCAAAAGACTAGATCTACCCCCTCCAGGGCCTCATTATTGGCAGGAAACCAAACTGAAAGTTGCCGTCACAAAGATCTGAATGGCTGACACACAGAGCTCAGTAACTAATGGGGTAGATCAGTTAGGTCCCCAAGCACTGATCCAGGATCAGTATCATCTTTTGAAGTGCAAAGACCAGTGTTAGGATTATGGCTGAGTGTGCTGATAAAGGATAAGTTTGCTCAGGTTAGAATGCACCCCTGAGCTGCTCTGTGAGACTTTGGAGACATGGAGCAAAAGGGCCTGTTCAATCACCAGAAGCTGCCCAGTGAGATGCCTGAAAGGGCATGGGAGGACAGGAGGATCCATATTGCTAATGTCACACCATTTGGTGATAGGTGATAGACAAACAAAACCATTAGAATAATGACTCTATCAATCTTATCTAGACAGCACCTAAGAACTGCCTTGGCTTATTAGGGCTATTTACCCTTAGCTCAAAGGAACTAGTCAACTAGTTAACCTCTTCCTGTCAGGCACGAGTCCAGGAAAAGTCTGTTCAGTTTTTTATTTCAATATTGGACAAGGCCCCATTTTATTTATTCTGTATCTCCTCCCGCTAGACCGCATCATCAGCCGTCATGATGTCTCCTTTCACTGCTATGCGGACGACACGCAAATATACCTGAACACCCTTCCCAGTGCCTCTGCTGCCTCTGGAACACACTGCCCAACCACCTTCAGCTACCTCTACCATTCAAAACTGGACTCAAAACCCACCCGCACCGCATTACCTTCACCTAAAAACTATTTTCCCCTTGGCTTTTTAAAAAAAACAAAATTATTTTTTCGACAAATTTTTTTTTTTATTGTTATGATGTGTAATTTCTTGGTCTCTCTTTTTAAAGTGTACTATTGTTTTTTGCAATGTCACCTTACACTTTGTACAGCACTAGTTTGAAAAGCGCTTTTATAAATAAAATGTATTATTATTATTATTATTATTATTATTAAAAGTTGAGGCACAGGCTCTCTTTATTGTCAGAGCAGATGATAATATTCAGTTACGTCATGGGGGTGTGTGTAGTAGACATGTTATTCAGATACAAATACATGATAATAAATGGATTATAATTAAAAATACAGGGTACAAATACAGAAGCTATTTGGACAGGGTCTAGTGTGATATCAGGGCCCAGAGTTCTTGATTTGGAAATGTTGATATTTGGACCCCAGTTGGAGCTAAAACCAGCATGCATACAGAGTGATCCACTGTGGCCAGGACTCTAAGCACTGCACTTGAATGTGCACTATGATGGAAAAGCAATCATGTTTTATAGAAAGGGAGAACCTTTAACCCTTTGACCTCTCTCATGTCTCCATGGCTTTGTCCAGAACTCTGCATGTAAACAACAAAGCTGCCAAAATCCTACAATAGGAGTGAGTCAATGTGAGCGCGTCTTCCTGTTTGTCGTAATGAGTTTTTAATTTTTGTTTCCTGTTAGCTGATCACAAAACCATCCCCACTGCCCTGGCATCTCTGAAGCTACTGCAGTTCCACCTGGATATAGCTGGGGATTTTTTTCTTTTTTTTAACCAATGGGTATCCCCAAGTTGGAATGCCTAATAATAGTTATAGTGCAGACAAGCGCATGCTCTCCTATGAATTGCATGCATGCTACAAGTTTTTTTTACTGCAGCTGAGCTGTGCAGACATTGCATTGGAAGAGTACACTTCATGTGCAGCTGGCATAGGCAAACTTCAGGTAAGAGATCAAGAAGATGAGTTTCTGGTGTGCAATGAGACAGGGACATTCCCTCGGGAGATAAACGGAAGAGAGGGAGATAAACCCTCCATCCTTGGGCAATGCTATGCAATTATGGGCCACACTACAGGGCTGCCAGCCACAGTCAGCACTGGCACTGTCA
The DNA here is from genome assembly GCA_029706075.1 of Aldrovandia affinis. Lineage (NCBI taxonomy): Eukaryota > Metazoa > Chordata > Actinopteri > Notacanthiformes > Halosauridae > Aldrovandia > Aldrovandia affinis. The sequence goes on from JAINUG010000048.1 coordinate 4,582,298, forward strand.
GAATTAAATACCAGACCATGTCGCATATCACAAAATGAAACTGAGTGTTTTAACAGCTACCTGGCAGCCTTCCCTTGGTGCAAATTTCGCATTGGCTTCCCCAATGATGCATATGGCTGCTGGACAGCTGGATCGTACTAATCAGGACATCAGAGGGTACAATTCTCCTGCCCACCAGGAAGATGGTCCAGAAAATCTGTTACTTTTGGGCTGTATATTTACAATTTTTGTGAAAACATAAATCTCTTGCATTAATGTTTTTCATATTTTTAATTAGAGATGCAACTCAGTGTTTATCTCATTGAGTTGACAGTGTGGGCAAAGCCTGTCTTCTCTTTGCGGTTGGTTTTGTTTCCATCAGCTGGTCTCAATAACAGCTAGGATCACTGAGTCATGGTATTTATTTTCTTATTATCTTCCATCATGGATGACCTGCCTACCACAGTGTAATGTAATTTTAGGGGCCTGGAAGCACCCATTCATGCTTTTTCCTTGTGTGTTCTAATATCTCATGTGCTTTAGTTTGTGTCATGTTATGATTGACTTAAAATTGGTACTGTCTAAATTGTGTTTTAAATTGGACATTGATAATTCAATGAGCCTCTGGACCAGCTGGTTGGATAGGTTCTTGGTCACTTCCCCCCCTCACTCAATGGTTCTCTCTTTAACTCCTCCTCTCTCCCTCTATCTCTTTTTCTGTCAATCATCAATACCCTCTTTCCTCTCCCTTCCCATCACTCATGATCCCACTGGTTAAAACTGTTGTTTTTCTATGAGTTTGCATTTTTCATGATTGATGATTTCATTATTTTTTTTAAATCTTAGCCATTTTCCATCACTCACTCCATCTTTTTATGTAGTCAGTCGATGCCCTTTCACCTGATCTCCATGAAGACACCCTGTATCAAACGCATTTTCCCTCTCTTCTTGCCTCTGTTCTCACTCACTACCTTGAATTACATTACATTACATTACATTACAGGCATTTGTGTTGCATCAAACTTACAGTTTACATTTCTTTACAATCCATTTATACATCTCTGTCTTGCTCAAGGGTCTTTTTGAACCTCAACTCACTTCCCTACCTTATACCATCTGTTATGACTGTAGTTGGACCTATCTTGCCACTGCTTTATGAAGTCTTCTTCAAAGGCACCTCTTGATGTGAAGTCACTACATTCCCATGGAAAAGCAAATAATTGCCCATTTCTAATAGCACCCTTCCTTTCAGACCAAGTTGCTATTTATATGACCACAACATTTGACCAAAAATATGACTTGCACCTTTTGACAGCAAGCCTTTTTTGCATTTTCTGAATTTCAAGTGCCAGATGTGACATTAAAGTTGGATAGCTGGAAGCCAGCTCCAGGCCTTGTATATTGAATTATAGTGCCTTCTAATTACATTATAACCTTCTATGCTCCATCAAGAAGAAGCTCTTTGACTTTACATGTGCCAATCAAATCTGGGAAAAAAAACCACGATGGATAGAATTCCAATAAAACCGAGGTGAAGCTGGATTTTAGTCATTGCTCATTCTGCTTTGTTTCTGCCTTAGAGTGCTCAGGAAGCTCTTTACCAGATTGGCTGAGTTGTCATGTAAGAAAATATAGAATGTGAAGTTACCTAAACTCCAAAGAACAATGGAAAGGGAGCTTGCAAGCAATTTTTTAATTAATTTATTATTTGTTTCAGATTCTTTTCTGTTTTTCTCAGAATTTAGTGGCTAATTATACCCTCTATTTATTTCAATTTGCCCTCCCCACACAAACTCGCTGCTTGTCTCCACGAGGTAAGCTAATTCTCAAAGGACAGCGAACTCCACTTCTTTCGAGATGGAATTCTCCCACCCACGTTCTGGAGTCACCCGTATGCGCTTCTCTGCATATTTATGTCGGCTTACCCTCCCCCCTCCCCATGGAGCGGACAGCAAACTTTGCCCCCAATCGGGGCTTCCCACCAGGGCCGGTCTGGTGCAGTAAGATTTCAAACCGCGCCAATTATAAGCAGCTCACACTCGTAAAGGACCAGCCAATACAGGTACTATTCTATCGGAGGCATCTTGCAAGCAATCTTAACCCCTTCCTATCCACATACATCCTGAATCTGAGATGGTTAAGCTAAAGTAAATCTGATTTCATTTTCATATAAATTCTTGGTAACTTATGAGAATTCAAAAACAAACCATTAATAAGGCCTCCCATGTTTCATGAATTATTAACCTTCTTAATTTACATCTTACGCTTTCTTGTGTGCTATGATTGATAATGCACCTAATTGTTTGAGGCATAGCTTCATCCTGTATTTATTTTAATCTTTCTTTTATTTTATTATCCTTATTTTCTCTTTCTTAGAGGTAATTGCAGTCGGAACAGGATAATAATCTTCACAACAGCAAGACAGTTATATAAATGCATGTCAGACAAATTGACTGGAATAGCTACACTTATCTCATGACTGTAATCTCTGAAAATGACTAACTGCATTTTCTCTAAAATTAGTTTCAGAACATTGGATGTGAACATCTAATTTCAAACACATTCTTCACAGGGACAATTCGAGATGCATTGGTGATCCTCTTGACCTCAGAGCACCGATGGCTTTACAACCTGGCGACAGGGCAAGCTGTCCAGAACAGAATGTTAGAGTAAATTGAGCTCATTTCTCCTCCAAAATGAAGTTAGTTCATGTCACCCAAGCCAGTCTTTTCCTGTCAACTCAAATTCTGGAGAAACTGAGAATATACCTATGAAGAACATTCTAATTACTCAGTGGGGACATGGACAGCATATCAGATGTACAATTAATTTGACAAACCTCTTTACCACAATGTATGCATGCTCTCTTACAAGACAGCTCCAATTGTTCACTGGCTCTCATTTTATTTATTTATTTTTAAACATAATATTATTTTTACCCAACTTTTTCTCTTTTTCTCACCAGTTTGCAATTCTAAAAGGTGCCCCTCAAGTTAATGCTATGCCAGTCATACCTGAACACCAGGAGCACTGCAGCTAAAGCATATGCAGTCCCCTGTGAGCCACAGACTATTTCACACCCTACAGTCAGCACAGCACTACAGGAGAGAGATCTTAAAAAGGGCACTTTTGTGTCATTTTAATATAAACTCATATGGCTGCAGTCTCCAATCCTTGCTTCCACCCTCCAATGCCTGCTCTCCAACTAGAATAGATTTGTGCTGTGACTTATAAATACTCAGGTGTCAAATCTACCTAGCATAGATTTCATTATTGTAAGTATGCTAATGTAGATAAAACGTTAATGTAATTATTTTTATTTTAACTGCCTTAGAATTATTACTGTATCTACCTCGCATTTACCTTTATCTTTATTTGAATTAACTACTGCCACACTGTCACAATTGTTAGACAATAGCATTAAATTACAATAACTGTGAGGAGGCAGGACATTTGGGACAACAGGACTGTCCCTTTAAAAAAAAAAAAAAAGATACCTCAAAAAGTGAACCTTTATTTGCTTTCTCACCACAAAGGAGTCAGTCCTTTTAATACAGAACATTTTGAAATGTCAGCTTGTTTTTTAAGAGAAAGCAATATACTGAATTGTTTATCTAACTGCTTTAACTGGATCCTTTCCTTCCATATGTATTCTGAATATATTGCATGTATTAATATATATATATACTGTATATGCATATATTTGCACACAAACAGACAGAGAATATTTTTATAGACATAAATAGATAGATAGATAGATAGATTAATTGATACTGCTTAACTCAACATTCCCCAGAATACCAAATATAACATTTGAACTCCTGTTCTGGGAATGTACCCAAGAACTGAAATGCACCATACTGGCATTTCTACTTTTGAAGACCAAAGGATCTTGAGGTCTTACTCTTCTCATGCACTAAAACTGAGCAAAGACTGACTTCTCGCTTTATGTTGCTGACAGTGGGCCAAGTCTGGCCACAGGAGAACATGGAAGAAATTCCACTGTGGCTAAAAATATATTATTTTCCCTTTGACCCCTGCAAGGTCCTAAACAATGGTAGGATAGCCCACTTCCCGCTTCAATCTCATTCCACTGTCTGCACCTAGTCAAATTGATCCACATGTGGAGGATTAGATAAATGTGTGACAAACCCCAGGTTTGGAGATGACACATTCGAGACGGTCGGTGAAGGCTCGCATGACCGTGTTTCCCTGTTGCGCGATTATCCCTGCAAGACCATTGGGTCCTGCATCCTTGCTCTGAGTCACTTATTCTACCAAATGAAATGTACTCACCTCACAAGTGCACAATGTTAATCCATTCTTGCAATCTCCCACACACATTATCCTACATTGATGCAGCTCTTTGTGCAGTTTCTTCAAACAGCCACTCCTGATTATGATGAAAGAATGACAAAGGCTTACATATATACTCACTCTTGTTTCTGGAGACATGGAGCAGCTGAGCTCCAGAAAATTAACCAGTCAGCTGTTTTTTTTTGAAAACTCAGTTGAAACATCAGTAGTTTTCATGAATTAAGACTTAAATCATCTAGTTACATGGCAATGTAATACAATCACAAAAGGGTTTGACATTCATTTCAGTTAAAACTAAATGGTAATCTATTATTAGTATTATGTATTATTATATCTTATTTTTTCTCATGAAGTATGATTGCATTTTCTGTTTTCCAAGATTAAATGTTGATAACCATGCATTGTGTGATATATTTGGCAACACACCAATTTTCTCTGAACATTTTAATCACAACAAATGAATACAATCAGCCAAACAATCAATCGCCTTGGTGATTTTAAGCAGAAGTCTGCCTGCACACTCAGGCAACCCCCTTATCCAGAAACGGGTTAACAGAAAACAGTTCATTTAAATTAGGGATATGTCATGCTATTTAAGTAGTACTGAAGTACTTAAATTACCGAAGTATGCCATATCAATAATCATTGGGGTCGATTTAGACCTATTTTGCATTTTAATGCAGCTATCACATTTTGAAGAAGAGTTACAAATTGAGGTTCAATCAACCGAAGTTCACCCACGTTACCCCTCTGCTCTCCTCTCTGCACTGGCTCCCCATCGCAGCACGCATCAGATTCAAATCACTGGTGCTTGATTTTCAAGCGGCTAGAGGTACTGCTCCCCCATACCTCCAGACCCTCATCACACCCTACACCCCTGCCAGATCCCTCCGCTCTGCCTCCTCTGGCAAATTGACTGTCCCATCCCTCCAGGCGCCTGGCAGCCGCTCTTCGCGGTCTCGCCTCTTCTCTGTCCTGACCCCTCGGTGGTGGAACAACCTTCCGCAATCGGTCAGGACCGCGGAATCACTTGCGATTTTCCGCAAGAAACTCAAAACCCAGACTCCACTGCCACTGAATTATGTACATCTAGCCAATTGTCATCACCACTGCCTACTTGCTCAACACGTTTTGTATATGTATCCCTGCTTACTCCTCATTTTTAAAAATGAAAAAATTAATAACCTTTTCCTTCCCAGTGTTACAGGCAAGGCCGTAACCATGGAGTCAACATTGGGGGGGACCAAATCAATTTATTTATATTTTTTATATCAGCAGTGTATTGGGGGGGACATTTTGAGCATATCTGAATATTGGGGGGGATGTGTCCCCCCCAATATATATGGTAATTTCGGCCTTGGTTACAGGTATGGTAAGCAGCTGCCTGCAAAGATGTATATTGCTGTATTACTGCACTGATCTCTTTTGCAAACTATGATTGTGTCTACAATGTATTAATGCACATCTTGTAAGTCGCTCTGGATAAGGGCGTCTGCTAAATGCTTAAAATATAATGTAATGTAGGTGACAGGTGGGTTTTGGTGAGGGTGGGGTTCAGCACCAAGGACAGCGACAAAGCGATGCAGTCATCCCCTACTGCGCTTTATCGATTTTGTTTTCGTAGATCCTAATTTGGGCGCTTTTTCACTGCGTACTTTAAGGATTAACATAAATTAAGCCACACACCCCACTGTTGTTGCTATGGCTTTGCGTGACTGATTAGCACATTTTCCAAAATAATGGACTGTAAATAGTTATCACGACGGCAGACTATCGATTGAGCGTTCTGCCACTGCGCCGTTGAACCGCAAATCCTTAGTTTCAAATTAAACAAAGGCCCGAGCTCTTAAACCGGAAGATAAGCAGTCGGGTTCCACCGTTAACCTCTCTGAGACTATAGCATTGGAGCCTTATAAAACACAGGCTTGTCATCACTGTCTGGTAAACCTTTTTATATAATATATTTATTGGCACAATTAGCCTGAATTGGCAGAATAAATTATTTGAGAAATATTGACTATTACGGAACTATCATGCATTTTCATGTTTGATTGTCAAGCAGATATGAATTACTTATACATTTGAAACACAGCGACACCTGGCGTTAACCCAAACAGAAACATTAAAGCTATTTCCAGTGTAAATCGTTTCTGTATTTTGTTATCAAATCAGAATGCTCAAACGAGGACAAGTAAATAAACACATATACAAAACGCTAGAACGTAACGCAATGTATCTATATGTCTTTATCGTTTTTTTAGAAACCTAACCTGACACTGAGAATACTAAAATTGTTCCCGATCGCCTCATTCAAATTCCAGCACATTCGGTGAGGTCGAAACTGACAACATATTTGAGCGCTGGGAGTGGTTAACGCTTTTTTATATACATGCGTAGTCACGCCGTGTCTGTGAATTGTATTACAGATGATTTTATTATGTGCTGCTTCGTCTACAACAAACAAAATAAAGTTTTCTGGTTCTTTCAAACATGATAAAACTTACGGAAATGTACACTATTACATTAATATTATGGTAGGAATAAGGGAAATAACCCTCCCCCAACCCTTTCCCTTCTATTAGGCAAATTGCGACGTACGCAATGTTTATGTGCGTCTTGGGGAGTTAATAAACCATTTAAGCCCTATACTACACCACATTGCCTTCTGTTCAATCTAATCTAAAGACTCTACGCTTTCCAATATACGAGGGTGGGTCTTGTGCAACGGAACAACACCGCGCCAGGGGATGGTGTAGTGTGCTTTTTTAAATGTCGTTTTTAAATATTATTCGTGATAATATCTATATCTCTATAAACTATATCTCTCGTGAGATCTTCTGATATATAGTTTTGCATCCAAGAGGCACCAAATTATGTTGCCATGTGTATTATGAGGAAACATGTGAACGCCCCAAACCATTTCTAGTGTAATAATTACGACCATTGTGCTGAAACATCGTAATAGTTGTGAACGTGGATAATTCCATGGGTTAAATTCATCACGGATTGAATTACTTCGATTCTAACTGGTAAATCAGCTGCTGAAAATTGTAGCGCCTAACTCGCCAGCTATAGCAAATAATAACATTTTAATTGGAGGAGTACGACTATTAAAACGATGTAATTGATATTCGTGGCATTGTTTTACTTGATTTAGTTCGTTACTCATAATATTACAATATTATTTATTTGCTTAGCCTAAGCGAATTAACATAGCTAAAACGTGTGTGAGTGTCTTGCTCAAGGGTAGCCTACAACACGAGTGTCATACCAAGGAGTCGAACCAGCAAACCTTTATGCACAAGATTATAATTCGCATTGTCTCGACATGCCAATTAAAACAAAAGGAGGAAAATGCTTCGCATGTTATGGCCAGAGGGGCTGTGAACTAATGATTGAACGCGACAAAATCTAACGCGTGCCATCCTTCTACTACAAATATCCTGTTCATTAATGCTGTATATTTAGCCCAATGAAAATACACAATTAAGCTACTGTATTTGTAAATAATCATAAAATGTATACATGGAACATTTGTTTAATTGTATTCATAATTAATTGTTGTATTCATTTTAAGTAATACAATCATGTATAATACAGAATAATTTAAATTCTTCAGTCTGAAAAATTACTTTCACAGAATGTTTTAATGGCGGCTGACAAGCTATATATAGCTTAGCTTAATGTTACATATATGCATAAATACAAAGTATATCATTTTGTAAACACTTTGAAAAGAATGCATTGCACTTTTGTGATTTACAATGACAACGTTACAAAAAACTATTTAATGCCTTTGTTTAAATTCAGTTACACTTTTTCTGTTGGATATTCGCATTGTTGCCCCTGGTCTTTCATGGAGTACTTTCTCTTTGATGGAGTACTTAAAATTAAGATATTATTTACATTTTGAAAAGTTAAATACTGAACAAATTCAAGGACACTGGATTTTAAATAAGCAACAAAGCACAATTTATGACACGGCACAGAGTGAAAACTCCCCTATGTGCGTTTTGCAGTCCTGAATATGATTTTCTTAAATGCTTTTCTGAAATCCCGGTTAAATATTGTATAAATGATAGGATTCACTGAACTATTACAGTAACCAATCCAGAAAAAGAGGTCGAAAAGTGCGTCCGGGATTGTGCAGCTCTGCCTGCATATCGCATGCAAGCTGTACGTGAAGAAGAAGGGAAACCAGCAGAGCACGAAGACCCCCATAACCACCGCGAGGACGAAAGTGAAGCGCTTCTCGCGCATCTGTGCCACTTTCGTTTTGGAAATAGCTTGCTGTCTGGTCTTTTGCTCTTGGAAGAGCTGCGAGGCGCGATTGGAAGCCCAAGACAGTCGGCAGCTCTGTTTTGGGCAGCATTCCGAGCCCTCCACTTTTCTCCTTTTGGAGAAGCGCGAGTTCCTGGGTTTGTTGTTATCCGACGCACAGCTCTCCTCGAGATCAATGTCGTCGAGTTCCTCTTGCCTTTGGTTGCTTCCAGAACTCTGACTGCTCGGGCTCTCCATCTCAAACTTGTCCTTGCCCACGAAACACGTCTCTGACTGTGACGGTTGCCTCTCCAGGCCGTTTTTGGCTACAAACACTGTGGAGGAACGCTGTTTAGCCACTCTGTAAATTTTGCAATACACCAGAATCATTATTACACCAGGGGCGAAAAATGAGACCAGACACGATGAGAGGATGTACCACGTTTCGTTGTTCAGCAAACATTCATGTTCGTTGTGTTCAGTCATAATCAAGGGTGGGAAAGAGATAACCGCTGATATGACCCACACCACAGCGATCATAGACTTGATCCGCTTTGGAGTCCTTTTCAGATTGTAGCTGACAGCTTTGGTCACAGACCAGTACCTGTCCAGGCTAATTGCGCAAAGGTGGACGATTGAGGACGTGCAGAAGAGGACATCCAGCGCCAGGTAAAAGGCACACCATGTAGTTCCGAAGTACCAATATCCCATTACCTCGTTAGCCAAAGAGAATGGAATGACCAACGTAGCCACGAGGATGTCTGCAGACGCTAAAGAGACGAGAAAAAGATTCTGTGGCGCACGGAGAGCCCGGCTGGTGAAAACAGCCACAACAACCAGCACATTGCCCACGATGGTCAACAAAATGATAACGGTGACAACCAGGATGATGAGCGCTGCAGCCGCCAGCGAGTGAGATGAAGTTCTTGGGGCTTTCGTGCCGTTGGCAACGTCTGAGGAGTTGAGCACAATAGAAGACAGTTGGATCAGATCCATCTTGGCCACATTCTATGTTCTTCG